>JAOEHY010012776.1:14950-25101 GCA_025447955.1 Psilopsiagon aurifrons
GTTATCAGCACTGTTCTCAGGCCACAAGTCAAAAACACAGCGCTGCACCAGCCACCAAGAAGGAGAAAAATGACTGCCACTGCTGAACCCATGACAATATCTTACATTACATTATCAGTATTAGCCAAACCTAGAAGGAAAACACAGCCAGGAAAGTCATCTCCTGTATTCAGGAAGTGAAAGTGAGTAAGACCAACAAGGGAAGTGTGATTTGAGGAGGCAAAAAAGATGCAGCCAAACTCTTGTCAGTGCTGTCAGAATGGACTGATAGAGGAAATGGGCACAGACTGAAACAAAAGAAATTCCATTTGAACATTAAGAGGAGCAAAAGGAGAAAAAGCCCATAACTTTTTTTCCTCTGAGGATGGTCAAGCACTGGGAGATCAGGACAGGCTGCCCATGGAGTGGTGCAATCACCAGCCCTGGAAGTGCTCAAAATACACATAGCTCAGGTTCAGTGGTGGCCTTGCCAGTGCTGGGGAACAGCTGGACTTGATCATCTTAAAGGCCTTTTCCAACCTTTTGTTACCCATTAAAAATCAAGGAGGCTTCGCTCTCCTCCTTCCCCACATACAAACTGATGCAAGACTGCACAGCTGAAATGCTCCCTTGGATCAGCTTTGACAGCACTCAGCTCCCAACTCCTGCTGCTAAACTGAATGGTTGGGATCAGCAGAAAGCAGTTCTGGCGTGTAGAGCTCTGCCACAGGCACAGGGCTGCCAGAGGGGGGTCAAGTAACACAGGCTGACAACCAGGGTATCTTATAGAATCAGTGTTATGTAAATTAAATTATCTGGTGAAAGCAGAGAAACCTCAGACAAGCTTAAGTTGGTTATAGCATTTCAAGACAGCATCTGTTACTGCGTTGTATTTACTGGGCTGGTAAATTCAGGTTTACTGCTCACTGGAAACAGCTAACTTTTAGCACAGGAAGCTTTGACAAATCAAACAGCAATGTAATGGAGACACGGAACTCTGGCTAGTCCTCCCACTACAAAGAAGCAAGCTTTTCACTCACCTTGTGCTTCTTCAAATGTTTCCCAATTTTACATTGAAGAGGCTGAGAAACGCAAGCAGAAAAATCATTGAGATTCACCAGAAAGGAAGCAGGCTGGAAAATCTTGTTCAGTGCTTTCCTGCCTAGTACATGCAATACTTGACAAGGTCAGGCTCTCACTGTACCTCTGAGGTTAGTTAATTTTGCAACATTAGAACATTTATAGCCAAAAATAGAAAAGTCATAGCAGAGGGAATAACAAAACCAGAAGACAGAGCTGTCCGGTCACCTGTGATGGTGTCTGGGCGAAACAGGCTGTTCATTCTTTTCACTCCTGTTTGCTGCACTCCTCCTCTCATCTCTGGAACTGTACTCAATTGTCCCTGCCTCACCCCACTTTCCAAATACCACCAGCAACGTGGGCTGTAGCCATTTCTGTTTCTGACAGGAGCAAAACACTGCTGGAAGCTCATTTCCTTTCATGAGAATCCCCCAAGTGCAAAGGGCCAGCAGCAAAACACACATGTTTGCTCAGAAATCCTGATGAAGGCACAACAGGCCGATACACAGAGAAGAATATAGCCCTTTGCCTCCACTCTGCAGGCAGCATGGTGCTGTGGACAAGGGTGCCCAGGACGAGGGCTAGTTTGGGGCATCCACAGCTCCATCTCCTGTGTTTGCTTTCAATCACCTTGATGCCAAGTAGGTGAGTTCACAGACACTCTGCAACGTTCAACTTTGGTTTACTTCTGCTACCAGGACAGACTGTTCAGCATCATTTTAGTCCCTACTTCTAAGATACTATTAATAATGATATCAAAATACATTTCAGTGACAGTCATCAGCATTAAGTCTGTACTGAAATTTCACCTCATTTAAATATGCAGATTAATCTTACATGGTAGGGGTTTTTTTGTTCAGAGAACACAGCAATGGAAAACAGACAGCATTTAATTAAGCCATGTGTTTTGTGAGTATGAGGATGCTGTTTGGTTTAATCAAACATCCTGCTGCAAAAAGCTATCAATAGATGTGACTCATTACCTTTTCCTTGGCCAAATGTCATACCCAACAATACAGACACTCATACAAGCTAAAAGATCTATAACCTAGATACAGGACAACTGCCCATCTCTGATGCAGGCAGCAGTTGCTGGAGAGCACAGCAACAGCCCACTGAGCACACAGCCTGTGGCATGTCCTCCCCAGCAGTCCTGCAGAGAGAGGCTTTCCACAGAATTACACATTCATCTAGCTGGTCTTTCCTCAGTTCTCTGAGCAAACTTGAAGTTACCAACAGGAATTAAGAGTTAGATTAATACTAGAAGGATTTTTGCCCATGAGGCCCCATCATATACTCAATCCTTCATCACAGCCACTATGGCTGACCGAAAAGCCAAGCCAGCTTCCTCAGAGGGGGCATGAGGAGGTGGCATAGGTGCTGTTTCCAGCAGTGCCTCTCCAGAGCCAGTCCAAGAAATGGGAGCAGGTTAGAACAAGTGGTGCAATAAATGGAACGTGATACTGCTGACACTAGGCTGCCCAATCCCCAGTCTACACGTCTGCCCTGTTTGGCTTTTTAGGCCACAGATATTTGTTTCCCTTGGTATTATTCCTGAACATTACCTGAAAAGCAGCATAGTTACAAGAATGGCATTTTACCCTCCTCTACACAGCACCAAAGGCTGTATTTAACTATAACCTGCAAGGATTTCTAGAAGGAAAAACATAGACTTGCTTCACAGTAACATTTGTCCAGCACTGAAGAGGCATGCTTAAAATAACTGGGTTTGAAAAGGCCAGCACAAACAGTACCTCCAGTGCAGCTGAAACAAATAATATTTGCTTTGCAAAACCTGAGTCCAGGATCTTGGCAGGAAGAGCTTCTTTTCCTCAAGCATTTGTGAAGGGTCTTCTTAGAAATGAATTCAAGAGGTGATGTTCAAGCCAGAGAGCACTACCGAGCACAGCTGATCAGACCACTGCCATAGAATCATCCACACAACCACATTTTCATGCTATTTCGGAAGTTCAGATGACTTCTGAAGAGTCTTTTTTAACTCTGTTTGCTAATGCCAGGAAGTGGATTTGCCTTTTGCTGTTGACTCTCATATAAGTGCTGATACATCAGGAGCTTTTTCAAGCAAAATATCCAGTTGCCTTCATGTTTGCTTATGCAGGTGCTTTACGTACCAGCCCAAATAACGCTGACGCTTCTGGAAAGCGGCTGCGCTGTAGGTGGTCGCCACTTAACAGCTTAGTTGACGTCTAAGAGCGCAAGAAAACAAATCCTGTGCCCTCTAACATTCAAGCAAGTTAAAGCATTCAAATTGTATTGTGGCTCTGCACTGCTGATAAGGACAACACCCTGAAAATCAACACCCCAAAGCTCAAAAGGGATCAAATATCCCAAAGTGTAAAAAGACACACTAAAACGGAAAGGATGGGACCAAAACTATTTTCCATCTAATATTACTGTCATACTTAGTCCTGAGTCCAACTAATGTATCTGAATAGGTACTTAAATCAAAGTTCTTATATTAAAGAAGAAAATTAACAAGGAAAACCTGAAACTAGATTATTTACCAGAAAAATACAGGCAAAATCCAGCTGTACTTTCCAGGCCTGAACTCTGCCTTTGAATCAGATATGGATGTCTTCTGCTGCTTTCACCTAAAGGATCAAGTCACCCTCTAGCCTGCAGGACCATCATCAAACTTCTGTAAAGAGGCTTTCTCAGAAACGAGTCATTGCCTAAAAAGCCTTAAACCCAGCTGCTTTCTTTCAAGCAACCAGAGCTGAAGACTTCACCTCTTTAAGCCAGAGTAGATGAGCCCAGCTGGGACCTTATTTGCCTATGACAGGAAGGAAGGACGGACTTTCTCCATGGGCTTAACTCCTTCCCTGCCTGATGAAGGATGAGACTTCACAAGCACATCTCTTGTATGCTGGTAACTGCAGCAATTAGCCTGCAGAAAAGAAGGTTCAGGGAAGATCTTGTTGGTGTGTATGACTCTCTGACGGGAGGGAATGAAGAGGATGGAGTCAGGTTCTTCGCAGTGATAGCTAGTGACAGGACACAAAGCAATGAGCACAAACTAAAATACGGGAAATTCCACTTCCACTGAAAGAAAAACTTGTTTACTGTCAGAGTGGTGAAACGCTGCAGTAGGGCTTCCAAGCAGATTGTGGAGTCTCTGCCCTAGGAGACACTCTCTCCTTGGGTCCTGGGCAACCCTTTGGGGCTGGCAATAGAGTCTCTAAAGGCCCCTTCCTGCCTCAACCATTCCATCATTCCGTGTCCCTGCAGTAGAGCCCTAGCATGGCACATATCACAGGGCAGATACCCACTGAAGTGTGACTGTATGTGATCCTCTGACACATATAACTCTTCTCTTCTGTATTACCTCAGCCTCTCTCTTCATGTGGGCATACCTGTGAAAAGGCCTTAAGTCCTAAGAACTGAAAATGTGATGGTGAATGAGTGCTGAGCCTGCAGAGAGAGCCTCTGCTTTCCTCCAGCAGACCCCCTACAATAACCAGTTCAATAGGGTTAATTGTTTTGCAGCATTCCCTGTTCCTCCTGGAAGTCACCTTTTTGTAATTTCACTTCTCCACACTTCCTTCAGGTTTTCCCTTACAATCACTGTGCCCAGATTGAAGGACACAAGTGTCAGTGCTTCACTTCCAGCTGTGCGGGTGTCAGAACATTTAATTCTTTCCTTTAGCACAAAGGCTTTATTATTTCATTTGATTTTAATCAGCTTTTGGGAATGCACCCAGCCATTTCCCTGTGCAAGTTGCTCTTTGTGTGAGGATTCTGGTTTTAGAAGCATCTCACGTGAGCTGAGTTGAGGATTAGCAGTGAGCATTTCTGAGCACTTGTGGTCACAGTTAACATCCTTTGGGCTTTCTTCCAAAGGCAAAAAGTCCTTCCTGGGGAACTGAAGTCTGAAACAGAATCAAATGACTCGGTGACCAAGCAATACCAGCACCTCCCGTGAACAAACCCATGACGTGCAGGCAGTTACACTCTCTCCAGAACAGGGCAGGGAGAGGATCTCCTAGAAATCTTTCTGAAAGAGCTTTTAAGCAGTAGATTTAGCACAAGCAAGGCCCTGTTTCTACAGCCTCACACGGAACACAGAAGAAAACGTTCCTTTTCTGTGCCCCACGCCTGCGCAGGCTGCTCCTCCATTCAGACTTCATCTATCTTCACATAATGAAGCCTGCAACCTAATCAAGGGAGGCAGCAACAGGCCTGGACTTCCAGGGCAGCATTTCTACCTCTCCCCACTTGCACAGCTGCGGTTTCTATGAGTTTATCTGAATCACCCAGGCCCCTCAGCAAGAAAGAATTGGCAAAACCAAAAGGGAAGGTGGCCTCAAGCATGCAGGAGCTCTGCACCTTTGTATTTCTCATGGTGTTAAAGCAAGTGCCTCAGCCACTCACCATTTGCTGATATAGGACAGAGAGGTATTCTCTTAATTCTATCTACTTGAACAATATATGCAGCAAGTCATCAGCTCAAGCAGGAATTCAACACAGAAACCACAAACTATCCCTTCCTCTTGTCATATTGCTATCCTATCTGCTTCAGTTTCAGAAAGGATTTGATAGCTGAGTTACTGAGGGTTATAGCTTCAGGGTACATTCCTGGCTGAAGCACAATTACCTAGCAACTTCATCCTGAGAGCTGTGAAGGAGCCATGGAAAGGAAAGGTAAATAAAGATGCCAACTCAATCACCTGCTCCATAGGGACTCCAGGGATGAGCCATCTCACTGTTCAGTGTTAACAGTGCAGGTCTATCAAGAGAAAGAGAGCCTGGCCTGCAATGGCATTAGCTGTTGCTCAGAAGCTGAGCTTGCTATCTTCAGCACAAACTTAGTCCAAGTCCCCCAGCCCTGTTGTAGGAGAAAGGCTGATTCCCAAACAAACTATACCCCTCTCCTTCCCCCTTCCCACACAGAGGACACTCATTTCTGTAAATACAAGTGCTGTCAAAAATGGTCTGTTTAACTGACGTACAACCCAGGAGCTGCAACAGGGTTCAGAGCCTGCTGTGTGCACATTCTGTGTGCCTGCTTAGGGACCAGGGTGAAAAAACAACCCTTCCTCACCCAGAAAGCCGTAAACAAGAACCATCTTTGTCATCTGTTCTCCTTTATGAGAAAGCTAAACTAGCCATTCTGCCCTCCTCTCCTTCTCTACAGGCAGAAGGTCTGCTCCATAGCCACCTTTTTATTTAATAGCAACTACCTCAATCTGAAGTCAGGCAGCACAACATGGCACAACAGCAGGAGACCACCAAGTGATGCAGTACTTTAAGGTACTCTTTAAGAAATAAGAAAATTAAAAGTAAGAAAGCCAACCCACAACTTTATTTAGTATAAAAAACTTTCAGAAGACAAGATTAGTCTGTTGGAATGTTTGAAGTATTACACTGACAAGATACTTATTAAAGACAATTCCTCCTTCCCTAAAGTGTAATCCCGTTTCATATTGCACCCTTTATTCACTGCTTTCATCCTTACAGAGCGGTTGTAAAGCTGCTCTTCTGCAATGTCATCAAAAAAGAAGTCCTCATTGAAGATGGGATTTCTGCTTCTCTTTATAACAGTGCTTCTCTGCTTCTGTGTTTTCCCTGGCACCAGGGAGAAGGTGATACAGCAGTTGATGGTTTTGGGCTCTACAGAGTCCTCATATAAACCCTCTGCACTGATCAGGCGGATCCGCAGCCTTTTGTTCTCCGAGCAGTATTCAGCCAATAGTCTCAACGTGCCTCCCTTGCCCATCACCACCACGCTCTCTCCCACTCGTCTCTCCCTGCTGCTGCCCAGGTCCAAGGGAAAGACGGGAGAACAGGACATGCTGCAGGTCCGTGTGTTGAACAGCCCCCCTGAGGCCCGCCTGATGGCACTGGGGCTGTTATCAGTGGAGCTGCTCTCCTCTGTGGAGAGGGAATTGTTCCTGGGCATGCTGGATTTGTTCTTGGCTTTCAGTGCTCGGCACAGCAATCCCTCCTGACTTTGTGTTTTGATTCGGGAGCAGGATCTGGGAGGTGACCTGCTGAGAAGGGGAGAGCTGAAAGGAGAGGAGTCACTGGAGGAGGCTGTGTCACTGTCACAGGCACCTTGCCTGTGCAGAGAGGGATGCTTGGGAGGGAGCCTCACAGAGGCAAAGCTGATAGCAATGGGATTAGACACACTCCCTTTGCCAGAGAGCGTGTTAGCTCTGGATCGAGGCAGCATCAGGCTGGGCAGAGCAGTACGTGGATCACCATGGAAGATGGACTCCTTCCTCCTGGTGTGGGGACTCTCCAGCAAAGTACAGAAGCCATAGGAAGTGGGGGCTCTGGGAAAGTGAGGCAGGGAGAGTGCTGCTTGGGACTGGGGGTCGGAGTTGGTGCTTTCCTCCTCCAGGTCTGGGATCTCTTCAGCACTTTCCACCTGAATGAGATGTGGTAAAGAGCTGGAGCTGTAGCCAGAAGAATGAGTATCTGCTTCCTCTGAACGGTGGTCCTGGCAAAAGCCAGTGCCCTTCACAGGGCCAGAGCTGGTGAGCCTGGGGGGAATGCAGAACTCAGGGATTCTGTCAGGAGTGAGCACATTGGGAAATGCAGCAGCCCCCAGATGGGATTTCTCTGGCAGATTCTGGCCAGATGGCAGTCCCAGGAAGGAGGAGCTAGGGATGTTCCCGTTTTCATGTGATGCTCTGATCTTCTCCAATAGCCACATCACTGCAGCTGGACAGGACAGCCTCAAATGGAAAGAGTCTGAAGTACAGATCCACCTGCAGACACACAGAGATGCATGAACACACTACAGCCAGAGCATCACAGGATCAGTCAGGTTGGAAAAGACTTTCAGGATCATCAAATAACAGCTTGAAGCTGTTTCCTCTTGTCTTGTTACTTGGGAGAAGAGACCAGCCCCCTCCTAGCTCCATCCTCCTGTCAGGTAGTTGTGGAGAGCAATAAGGCTCCACCCGCCACCCTGAGGCTTTTCGCATACTATAAACAACCCCGAAAGAACGCTGTTCGAGATAGGATTAGTTCCAGCCCAGCCAACCCATGGGCTCAAAACAGTCTCTGCCCAGCACACTGTCCTTAGCAAAGTCAAACAGATTTCAGCACAACAGACCTAAACCACTAAAAAGAGAAGACAGCAGCAGGACACTCCCCGGGGGAACAGCCCCTCTCTGACAAACCCCCCCGTGCTTCTCCGTTAGCAAAGCACGCACCTTGTCAAACCGAAGCCACTTGTTTCCAGCAGCCCTCGCTCGCTCCGAACCAGCGCCACGCAGCCGCGGCCGCCGCCGAGCGCAGCGCAGCGCAGCCCGCCCGGAGCCGGCCCTTTATAGCGGCGCCGGGCACCTCCCACCCCCCCGGCAGAGGGAGGGACCGCAGCGCCCGCTCACGGGCGGAGGGAGAAGGTTGGGGGGTGCTGCCGCCGGCCCCGCGGTCAGGTGAAGGGCGGCGGGCAGCGATCGGGCAAAGGGACCTTTCCAGAGAGGGGCAATGGAGCTGTGCAGGGCCTGGAGCACAGTGTGATGGGGAACGGCTGAGGGACCTGGGGTTCAGTCTGGGGAAGAGAAGGCTCAGGGGGACCTGATCGCTGCCTGAGAGGAGCATGGAGCCAGCCAAAAGAAGGAAGTGTTTACTTTTGCTTCATAGCCATTCACAGGGGTGGCCGAAGGTGTTTTGAGATGAACTATCAAATCCAGGACAAAAGCAGACTTCTCCTGGTGCTGCTTTTCTTCTCACAGTTCTAGCAGCTTTCCAGCGTCAGAGCCAGGGGGAAACAGGGATTGCAGGTTTTCAAGCTCATGCGAAAAGAACTTTGCTGCTTTCCTGCGTGTGAATGTGGGCACCCCTATCTCCCCGTTATCCACAGAGAACATGAGACAGCCTAGCCCCAGCCCAGCGTCCTACCGCTGATACCCAGCAACAGCGGGAATGCAAATGCCGAGGGGAGATAAGGCAGAAAATGCTTTGGGCAGTCACCTTGAAGGAGCATGTCAAAAGCACTGGCATACGTGACGTTTACCAGGCACTGCACAGAACCAGGGGGATTCATGGGCTTGCTCAGCACAGTCAGCAGCGCAGCAGAGCTGGAACAGACCTCTGCAAACTCTGTGTAATTATTCTGCAAGCTGCAAATGGAACCTTAACTGCAAGGCCGGGGAAGCCTGCGAACAGGGCGGCAGAGCACACGGGTGAAGCTGTATGCCTGCAGCAGGCAAAAACCATTTTCTTTTACATCTGAAAAGCTAAAGCTCATGTTTACAGAGTGCTTGAACCAGAGAGGATGTGCTCAGGGGAAACAAACCAAGTGGGCAGGGAACACTCTGAACCTGCTGAATGTTCTGTGGCTGAGCCTTGCCTCTCCTGTTTGTTTCATACCAGCTAAGCTTCGCTTTCATAGTAATCCTCTTGCAATTCAGATTGGAGGAATTCCGTCTGCCCCTTGTGACAAGGTTCAGGACACTCCCACTGCCCGAGGACTATTTCAGCTGTCAGTACTTTTGCAGTTTACTCAAGCGAACTTAACTTGCTGTGCGTGTGGTTCAAACAGCCTCCAATCTAATTTGGAGGCCTTCCCCAGCTATTGAGACTTTCCAGCAGCACAGTAAGAGGAGCTATTACAGACACAGGAATGGTCTCCTTTGGGAAGCAGAGCATGCACTGCATAGCTGTTACCTGTTCAGACCAGGCAATACAGTACTATACATCAGCATTACATACCATGTAGCTTCTGAAGACTGAGCTTCATTCCAATGTATACACCTCCGCTTTTAATACCAAAGAAAGATTTGACTTTAAAAATGGTCAAAACAAAACAAAACAAACAAAAAAAAGAAGCAGAGCATTTTAGTGGAAACTTTATTACCTCCAGTAACAGTTCACAGAAGTAGATCAGAAATGGCAATCATGGCAATTAGCATCAGGTATACTAAGTCCACAGCTGGCATCAGGCACTGGTGAAATAAAGTAGCTACCTTGACTAATAGAATCCCAGACTTGTTTTGATTGAAGGGACCTTAAAGCTCCTCCAGCTCCAACCCCTGCAGGGGCAGGGACACCTTTCCATAGAGCAGTTGCTCCAAGCCCCTGTGTCCAACCTGGCCTTGAACACTGCAGGGATGGGG
>JAOEHY010012779.1:0-17639 GCA_025447955.1 Psilopsiagon aurifrons
TTCATTAGGGACTGTAGTGGTAGGACAAGGGGTAATGGGTTCAAACTTAAACAGGAGAAGTTTAGATTGGGTATGAGGAAGAAATTCTTTACTGTAAAGGTGGTGATGCACTGGAATGGGTTGCCCAGGGAAGTTGTGAGTGCTCCATCCCTGGCAGTGTTCAAGGCCAGGTTGGACAGAGGCTTGGGTGATACGGTTTAGTGGGAGGTGTCCCAGCCCATGGCAAGGGGGGTTTGGAACTGGATAATCTTAAGGTCCTTTCCAACCCTAATTATTCTGTGATTCTATCTAGGCCTCTTTGATGTTAGATGAGGATCCTAAGGCAACTGTGTCTCATACTTAAGAACTTCAGTACCTAAAATTAGGTGAAATTAAACCAGACATACGCACAAAACTCTCCCATCTCAGTCCACTGTCTTAAAACCAGGAGGTTTACTTCTATATTTTCTTTCCAGGGAAATACTGAGCTTCTTGCATTTTGCGGATTTCTACAAAGATCCTGTGTGTCAAGAAATACTACATAATAATTTATTTTCATATTTTACTCCAATTCTTCATCAGTGGGATCAGTCATTTCATTACTTTTATATTCTAAATATACTGTGTCTTTAGACAGTTAAATTCACTGTGCTTATTTCATAGTAGCCTCTGTGCTTTGCTAGTAACTCTGTTTCCCTCTTTTCTAAATAAATCGTGTATTTGAACAGCTATATATTTGATTTTATATGTAATTAAAAGGCCAACACCATCTTTATTATTCCTTAAGTGAATATGTCCTGCTTGAAAAACAGTTGTTAAAAATGAGTTTTCTTTCTCCTCCTAATGCTGAACTAGCACTTCCAGAGATAAAGTCCTTAGATCTTGAAAATTAAGTGTGTCAAATTCTAGAGATTAAGCATGATGGAGTGGTAGAGTTGGCTTATCCTGCCTTTCTGTGTTTTATTTTTTCTTGTGTGTTAACAGTTTCTTTACAAAGGTTTGGTTACAAAGAGTGTTAGGAGGAAAGGAAAGTCACTGTTGAAGTTGAAAGGTTTTCATTAGATAGTTGCTGTTCTCCACTAGCTAGAGCCTCCCTGTGCACCACTGGTAAATAAGCTCTATTCACCCTCTGAAGCACCTTCAAGAAGAATCTTTTCTGCATTTGTTACTTAAGGAGACTTGGTTAATGAACAAATTTGATACAATTACGAGGTTAACCCTTGAAGCTCCTCAGTTACTTGAACATTCTTGAGAATGTTTCAAGTTCTACTTTTTGTCTTCTTATTTTCATAACCAGGCAGTTTTATTTTCTTGAATATTTCAGTAGGAAGTGAATGCCAGTGTCTGGCACGCAGTGTGGTGTTCATGCGCAATTCTCTGTATCATCCTCTCTGTCTGTACACTTTCACATAAGGTAGGACAGTTCTGTATTGCTAAAGAAGCTGTCATAAGCTAGTGGTAATCTTGATTATCATGTGCTTGTTTGTATACAAATGTGTATGAATGTATTTGATCATTTTGTATTTCTTTTATTCTTTATCTAAAATAAAAAAAACTTTGATATCAAAGTTGGCTCTTCCTGGAGTAGGGAGTTGGACTAGAGGACCTTTAAATATCCTTTCTAGCCTAAATTATTCTGTGCTTTTAATACTCATTTTCCCTTTTTTTGTCTTTTATAGCACGGTCAGCAGTTGTACAGGCACATCTACTTAGGCTGTAAAGAGGAAGACAATGTCCAAAAGAACTTCGAACTTCTGTTTACATCTCTAGCTCTTACCACAATTGAACTAGCCAATGAAGAAGTGGTTATCGACCTCATTCGATTAGCTATTGCTTTGCAGGTATGACTCTCAATCAGGATTGGGTTCAGTGACTGACAATTTGTATCTGTAATTGGAGACGTGGATAACTTTTTTTGTGTGTATATTGACCTTCAAATTGACAGTTGCATCATTCAGTCTGAACTTGATTGATCCATGAAGACAGTGCACTTTGTACATACTACTTACTAATAGGGAAGCTTGAATTAATCAGATTTGTTACGACTTCTACAGCATGCTCTCTTCAGGAAATATAGCAGATATGAAAATGTGTTTAAACATTCCCCAGGACCACTGAAGCATTCATTATTCTACTGAGGTTGTATCTTACAACCTGTGATCTTGTGTCAGTGTTCCATATAAAATATATGGACTGTGCTCACCTTGGAAGAAAGCTTTTGGTTAATTCATTAGTTGGAAATATTTCTCAACGAGGCTCTTTAATCATATGTTAGAGTAAAATTCTATCGGTGTTCTCAGGCTTTATTCCATAACATTTGCTTTACAGGATCAAACATTATTTCATACTTAGAGAAACTGTGTAACTTAGTAGTTCTATCTGTAGTGAAATTAAAGCATTCACAAAAGTAGTGCTAGCATGTGCCATAGAAATGTGATCTAGTTCATTCTCTGTCATTAGCCTTATTTCCTGATGTGCACCTGCATTATAAAACCTCTGAAATGCAGAGTTCATCCTTAATTTTAAAATGTCTCTGGAATACATCCTTGATGAAAATTACATTAGGAGTTTTACTAGAGCTAAAATAGTGCAATCTGGATAAACATAGGCATGCTAATAAGAATTAAGTAATTCCCTTTGTCATACTATATCTATGACTCACAAGAGTTAATTTTATTAATAAATTACTGTTTCTAATTTTCCTCAAAGAAATGGTGATCAGCAGATGGTAAAGACAAGAGACTACCAGTCATCAACCTGTTTGAGTTGAGTTGATTTATTTCTCTTCATAGGGTTTAAGTCCTTCAAGCTCTCGCTTCAGATCAGTACATTCAAGAGTGAGTTGAAAGACTAGGATTTTAAGATGAGAGGTATTAAATGATATATAATAACAGATAATCATCACGTCAGCTAGTGTTCCTGATAATCATTTTGACTTCCATATGTTCAGGACAGCTTGTTATCTTTGGAAAGTATAATGCTATCCTTTATATTTCAGGACATTGCCATCATCAATGAGGATAATCTGCCAATGTTTAATCGTTGTGGTGTCATGGCATTGGTTGCAGCCTATCTAAACTTTCTGAGTCAGATGATTGCAGTTCCTGCCTTTTGTCAGCACGTCAGCAAGGTAACACATAATTCAGTAGTTTCAAGTCATTAGAAGAGCACACATTCTACTCTAAAATGAGTAAATAATCCATTATAAATATGGTGTTGATTTCCTGTGTTTGTGTCTACTGACATCACTCTGTCTTTGGTCTCTGATGGCATTGCTTACTGACTCTTAAAATTGGGCACAGAATACTCTTCTCTCAAGGTATATATAGGCATTTTCATTTTGTTTATGACCGCATATAATGGGCTAAATCCCCATCTGATATTAAGACTTTACAACCTCACTGGCTTTTTCTAAAACAGTAGTGGCATGCACAAGACCATTTATAGTTTAAAGGGTGAGTGCAACATTCTCTTTCTCTGGTTAAAAGCAACTATAAAGGCCTACTGTGTGCTGAGGTAGATATTAGTGAAGGATTGGTAATCTGCTAAAGTAGAACCTCTTTAAGCAACTTGGTCATTAGAAAAATAGGTATGGTATTCCATTTGTTTTATTTGTCCTGGTTTTTTTCAGGTCATAGAAACTAGAAGTCTGGAAGCATCTTATTTTCTACCAGAAACAATTTTCAAAGACAAATGCAAGTAAGTAGATAAAGAATGTGAATTAATGAACTGTGAAGTACCTATTTTCCTATTAAAAAAACAGCATATTGTTGAGATATGTTCCGTACATGAAAAATAATTTAATAGTATACAGGATGGGCAGAAGAAAACCAAGGATTAAAAGTATATATGAAAAAAATGTGGGATTTGGGTGTTTTTAATTGTAGCTAGAGGGACTTGTATCTGCACAGTGGTGCCTGGTGTACGTGTTAGCACAACAAAATGCATTTTCACTTGATCACAGAATGGGTGAGGTTGGAAGGGTCACACAGCGCAGGCTGTCCAGGACCACATCCAAGTGGCTTTGGAGTATCTCCGAGGTTGGGGACTCCACAACCTCCCTGTGTCAATCTGTGCCACCACTTGGTCACTCTCACAGTAAAAAGTGTGTCCCGATGTTCAGTCTGTGTTCCATCTGCCACTGGGTACCACTGAATGGAGCCTGACTGTCTTTCCACCCTCCCACGCTTAAGGCAGTTGTACATGCTGATAAGATCCATCTTCTTTTCTCCAGGCTTAACTGTCCCAGCTTTATTAGTCTTTCTTTATTGGAGAGGTGATCCAGTTCCTTAATCCACCTTAGTGGCCCTTTATTGGACTCTCTAAAGTAAGTCCACATCTCTCCTGTCCTGGGGAGCCCAGCACTTGACACAGTATTCCAGTTGTGGCCTTACCTGTGCTGAGTGTAGGGGAAGGATCTTCTCCCTCAATCTGCTGGCAGCACTCCTCCTAATGTAGCCTAGATACTCTTAGCTTTTTTTGCTGCTCTCTGCTGGCAAACGGAAAATACTACTGCTCTGCAGTTTCTAGTATTTAACAGAGACAGTATTCTTTCAAGATGTAGCAGGATAAGTGAGGAACATATTTCATATAGCCAGGAAGTGTTAAGGTAATTGAAAATATTGCAGAGGTATTCAGTGGGCTAATTTTGGGGTGTATTCATTCCTAGAAAACTGAGCAAGTTTGTATTTCCATCTAATCATTACCATTGACCCTTTTCAGTTGCTTGCAGACACTGGAAAAATGCTTTACTAAATGAACAAAATCTCTACCAATAAATAATTAACTTCAAATACATATTTTGACAGTCTTCCAAAATCCTTAGAGAAGCATGAAAAAGATCTGTTTTTCCTGACAAACAAGATTGCAGAATCATTAGGAGGCAGTGGATATAGTGTGGAAAGGCTGTCAGTCCCATATGTACCTCAGGTGACAGGTAAGTAGCAATTAGTGGCAAAACTACTGAGTACCTGTAATTAAGAATGCTTTCTTAATATGTTGTGTGACCATGAAATGTAATGTGACTGCTTGGCAACAAAACTTGATCGTAGCATAATTCTGTTTTCTCAAGATATTCTTTTTTCTCATTAGCTGCTCTATTATTGCTGAGATGTTTCATCTTTCTGACCTTTTAAGATTTATTCCTCTTTCATTAAATTCAGGAGGTGGGGTAGAAAGTTCTTGAATCCACTTTAACTCTTTTCAGTAGTCTTTTCTGTCAAAAGAGTACCTAAGAAGCAGGTAGTGATTGTTACTGGTTTTCTATATTAACTTGAGTGAGCAGGTGAGGAAGGATTGTACAACTAAGTGTTCTTTATCCCTTTTATGTCAACACTGGATGGAACATATTCCATCCTTATGCTGTACGTCATTATGGTGGCTTATTTGCCTTAGTCAAATTCTCAATGAGCACATGTTGATTTAATCAAGAATGCTGTGTTTTCCTCCATTAGATACCTATGCTAGCTTAGGTATCTAATGAAAATAGAAATGCGCCTGAGGAAGGTTTGTGAAAGTTCTTGCTACACAGAACAGGGCCTTGAGCAATCTGCTCTTGGTTGAAGGTGTCCCTGCCTGTGGCAGGGGGTTGGAACTTGATGGTCTTAAGGTCCTTTCCAACCCAAACCATTCTGTGACAGTGTGTGAATGACTAGCTGTGTGTTACATTGCGTGGGTTTGACTTCTGATGGGTTTCAGGCAGGCAGTTGAACAATTCACTGATAAAGAAGATTCACATTGTTTGAAGAATTTTTTATTAACCATGAATAGTTTGTGTCTGTACATAACTGGTTGCTTTTGTAATACACTGTAAGACATCCCAGTATGAAGTATTGTACCATGTTCTCTTCCTTATTTGGGGGTGGGGAAAGCTGATAATTTAAATATACATTTAATAACTTTTTGTCTGTACATATATATATATTAAATTTAGCTCTGTTTCCATCAGGCAAAAAGCCTCATAAACGCAGACACAAATCAAAAGGTAAAAATGAACTGTAGGCTAGCCTGCTCTCCTGCTAGCAGTGGTGTGTCTGTATAGGATGTGCACAGTCAAAACCAATATGCTTTTAGAAGGCCTTTAGACCTTTAGCCCAGAAATCGTGTTGTACTTGGTGTACTTAGCATTTACTTCTGCTTTTTGTTTATCTCCTTGATATATGTGGAGCAATGTGAGCTGCTGCAAGTCTTGCCTTTCTGTTTACTGTGTTTGGAACTCTGCAATATGGTAGACTCCTATTTTCTTTTCCTGAGAAGGTATTAGGGCTATAGGTATAAATTTTATGATAGTACTGATTACCTCTTTTATTGACCAGAACTTGGTAGAAAGTTGGAAGAAGCTTTCAGCTGTTCGTAGAACGGTGATTTATCCTACTCACTGTTCAGGATAAAGGCTCATGGCATGGCTAGATACATGCACTGTTCAGTAAGAAGTTTACTTGGGACTGTTATCTTTACCCCCTTATCCATTTTTCTTGCTCCTCCTCAAGTCATCTCAATCCTCCTTTTCCCCACACTTGCTTCCTCCCCTGAGCATCCCCTACGAAGCTTTGTGCAATCCCAAGATGCTGTTCCCTGTATCCTACACTGTGTCCATACCCATCACTGTTCAGTCAGTAAGGTAACCCAGATTACTGCTCCCATCGCCCCATGGATGGGTGCCACCCCTAGACCATGGGACCACAGATCTTGGGACAGCCCTCGCAGGGGCTGGGACAGTGGGTATTGGGGCTCCACCATCACCCCCCTCATGACTCTAGGCTCCTTCATGTGTGTGGAGATGATCTTCATATCATTTAACAGAAGAAAATGCCATTTTCACAATTTTTCACGTGATTTATTTCTTAAAATTAGAGACAAATGGGCATTTTAATGAGGCAGTTTTAGTGAGGCATCCAGAGAAGTCGCAGACGTGTATCTTCCAGTGCTCAAAAGTCAATTATAGGGAAAGCAGCAAGATGGCAGCAGAGATGTAGTTTTGCTTTGTGTTTACTGCTGAGGGCTAAGGGGCTTTCCTCAGACTCTACATGTATTTGTTCGTGTACCAGGGAGCCATCACGGATTAAATATTAAGTAAATCCTTCCAAATGCTACTTCAGGTGCTCAGGGTCTCTGAGAAACTGGCCAAGGTAACTACAGTTCAGGTGGTTTTCACTAATCTTGGTCTTTACTGCCTGTTGATCTTAAAATAGCCTTTCATTTATATGGCTTCTGAAAGATATATCTTGATTTTTAAATGCTGAGTGTGTTCAGTTCTGCTGGAATGAATTCTCTTTGTTCATGCTCAATATTTGCACTGCAAAAGCACTTTGCTAGAAGTGGTTTAAGCAAAGGTTGCAGAAGAACCAGCATAAATTACCTTGTGGTGGGGGAATTTTACAGTCATTCTCTTTATCTTAGGGTCAGGTGCCTGTAGGTCCTTCTGACTACGTGCAGTGCAGCAAATAATAATAATGGCCAGGTCCAAATGGCTTCATCTTGGCTAAAATGTAAAATGTGACGTTGGAATTCAAGGTTTCGTAAATGAGATACATGAAAGTCACGTCATTCAAGTCTCCATTTGTCAGAGAATCCTCATGACACAACTGCAAACTTTTACTGTTATTTTTAATCTGATGCTAACAAATGTCAAAAATGAGAAGACTTTTGGTGTATTGTCTCAGGAATGCAGTCACAAAAGGAAAATCCATCAACTGATGGATCATTTGATCATAATCTGCTTACGCAGTAATGAAATTACTCTGCTCCTTTTATTATCAGCACAGTTGGTCACATTCTGACAACTTTTTAGGCCAACTGAACTTGCTAAAATGTTTATAGGAAGTTAGATTTTTTTTCACCAAGTAGATTCTTTTAGGCTTGCTGAATATGGTGCTTGTAGCAACAAGAATGAGGAAGGATTGTTGTTCATTCAGAACAACATTCAGAAGTCTTTATTTCTTCTGTCAGTGCATCATCTTCCAAAGAGCCCTTTTCTGCTTCAGAATACCTGCAAATTAAGACCTTAATATTTTAATTTCACTAAAAAAATTAGGTCAGGCTTTTGTAAGTGACTCTGCAGAAATGTATCATCATGTGCTATGTTATCTATTATGTATTGGAATAAAATCTTATGTTTAAAAAATTCTGGGCTTTTAAGGGAAAGTTGGCAAGGTCTGGGATTAAAGGGGGAACAAACAATAAAAAGGTTATTTTCCTTCCTATTTAGTAATTTAGAGCAGTAACTGATTACTTTTCACAACAGTCCAAATGATAAAATAGATATTTTTTGCTTAAGTAAGCATATAGAAACAAATCTGCATCTGATATGTAGAAGTTTGATCGTGTCTTAACTCCTATACAGAAAGTGAGGTAAATTGTTTTTCTTCTAGATGAGGACAGACTCTCCAGGAGAAAGAGCATTGTGGACACAGTGTCTATTCAGGTGGATATTCTGCCTGGCAACAGCACAGAGGATAAGGTATGAAAATCATAGGATGTTTTAAAGCAGCATCTATATAGGGAATGCAAATGAAGTTTCCCCAGAAAGTCTAATATCTCATTGTTTTAGCACTGTTAAATGCTTTGGGGTTTTGATGTTTTTAACTCCTTTGTAGAAATGTGTTGTCAGAGACTCTGCTACTGATCTTGCTGTATAGAAACTGCAGAATGCAGGGGAGCAATCCCTGCACAGGCTGGACAGCTCATATTTTACAAGTAAATATTCTAAAACATTTTCTTTGCATTTGGGGGATCAGATAAATTCCTGCATCTGTATCCTTGCATCATTTGAAGTCTCCGAGGGTCTCGTTCATCAACATGGGGCTGACAGATACATGACTAGCGTGAGACTGCTGTCATTGGGAGTGGCAGGTGAAGATTAGACAGACTGCATATGCTATGGTGTTATGGTATTGCCTTTTCACTTCCAGAAGAGTTTAGCACACAGAGCTTTAAAGTCATGGGAAGGGTAAGGCAGCAACAAAAAGTCCGTATGTACGGTACAGGAGCTGATGCTAATTATCCCTTGGGAAGACTGCATTATAATTAAAATTATCCTCCATCTTTTGACACTTCATTTGAAGTATTTCTTAAAATACATTTCTATTTCTGTTTCTACTGGATCTTTTTCAAGGTCCTGCTGAGTTTTATTAACCAGATTTCTGCTGACTGTGGTGGAGATTAGCTGTTGAAATTGAGGTGTTTGTACCTGCAAATGAATCCTGCTGTTAGCATCTTCAAGCACAGATTAGCTAGGGACATGAAACAGAATGTGTGGTCAGTGTCAATTTAAACATTAGGTAAAAATGAAATATAGTTATTACAAAATGAAGCAAAAAGCAATAACTATTTTCCCCTCTACCCTCTACCACTATCTGTTATTTTAGGATCCCATTGCTGGTAATTCAACTAGTCTCAGGAAGCAGTCACTGTTATTTGCAACAGTTGTCTGAGACCCAGTACTGAGGCTTAACAAATAGAGAAATGCCACAGCATATTCCAGCCAAATTTCAAGTCTTTTTCCAAAGTATTGTTACCGTAGAGCATCTTGCATAGAACTTGGAAAAATTTCCTTAATCTCATTTGGTAAAAATTTCCTTACTAATTGCAGTGGCTTAAGAATTTGCAGTAGTGATCTCTCACAGAAACTCCAAACAAAGCTATTAGAAACTTCTGTATGTATCAAATTCCTTATTTTTTAGAAGCTTATATATAATATGTGAGTTTTAAAGGGTTTTGTTTCTTTGTGTTCAGATTGATAATACTGAAGAAATCACCTTTGAAGCTTTGAAGAAGGCAATTGGTAAGATTTACTACAACTGTATTTATCCAGCATAGTTCTAGATTACTATGGATTCACTAGAGAAAATGGTGTGGCCAGAGTAACAGAATTGAAACCTTAGATTTCTTTTGCATCAGCTGGTAAATGTATTTAAAACTTCAGTTATTTATTTCTAAATTTCTGAAATGACATCTTGATATTTTTAGTAAATTCAGTTTCTGAAGCTAAGTTGGCTGAATGAAAAGCATCTGGAAATGCCTGTCATCCATTAAATTTGCCCTTAGAGACCAAGCTATAAATAACGCGAGATGTTCAAGTTCCATTCAGTGATTATTTATAAAGCAACTTAAATATCTTTTGCATATTATTATTCAATGTGTGCAGATAATAGATTGCAAGGTACACACTGTGACCTTCAAAAACGCTCACTTTTCTTAAAAGAGTATTTTTCCGACAAATGACCCAGGTACCAGAACTTAGAATTATCCAGTTTCCTTTTTTAATATTGCTATAAGTAATTACTGATTAATACTGTCCAGTCCACCAAAATATGGATTAGGCATTGATATTTTAAGCAATAGACACGGACACTGAAGCAAGAATTCAGTCTGTTTCCCAATCACTGAGGTCCTTAAATTCTTTAGGTGCCGGCTATAGTTTACTCAGCCTATGGAGGCTGAACTTGCTTGTCCCAGATTCTGTTAGAAAATTCTGCCCACTATTCTGCATGGTACTGGGAGGCAGAGTGCTCCCTTCTTTTCTCTTGAAGCTGAACTTTCGTGCATTGAGTGACAAGTGCAGTCTTGAGTCCAAGTAATAAAGCAAAAGGAAGTCTGGATGTACCACTAATTAAAGCTTGAAGTGTGAAGGGGGCAAACCAGGGTTGTCAAACCAGCACCTTGAAACTGTAGCTGCATTTTTGCTTCAGAAGCAATGGCAAATGAGATCTTGCTTGAGTATGGCTGTGCCATTTCAAACACAGTGCTTGTTTGCTTCTGCCTCTCGCATTTGACTGCCTATATCACTTACACTTGACAAGCAAAGGTTACTTAGTCTTTACTTTTTATTTCATTATTTTAAGATAACAATGGGCTTGAAGAACAGGAAAAAGAAAAAAGGCGCCTTGTGATTGAGAAGTTCCAGAAAGCACCATTTGAGGAAATTGCAGCACAATGTGAAACCAAAGTGAGTTTCTGACAAATGTTGTAAGTCATTGAAGATACCACTGTAAGCATTAATGGGGATGTGGCAGCTAAAGGTGATTTATGTTGCCATGTCACTGCTGCAGTTGCTTCTAAAGAAGTTCTGTTCTTTGTCTTCAGTTATAGTCTCCACTGCTGTCATGGCAGATTCCAGTTAAAGAGTGCTTTTGAGTGTTCCTAGAATATTTGGAAAGGAAAACTCATACCCTCTTCATCTTCATGTTTTCCTTGCTGTCTTTGAAATCTAGATTTCCAGTTTGTTTGTATTTCATCCTGGGACAACTGCAGCAGTTTTTATCCCATTATATGTTTTGAATAACTAAATGTGTTTCGGGTTTGTCAAACTGCTAGCTGTAACAGCAAAATTTACTATGTAATTCCTTGCACTTCAGGACAGGCTCACTCAGCCTGTTCAGAGCTTAGAGGCCTTGCAGCAGTGAGAAAAGAAATTCAGACAAGAAATGCTGCTTTAGATTTGCATGTGGTGATGTGGCATGCACTCACTGAGTATGACCTGGCACATTTATTTAAACTCAGTTCAATATATAGTAGTTAATAATTCAATTTTAATTCTTTTCCTAGGCAAACTTGCTTCATGATAGACTTGCCCAGATACTGGAACTCACCATTCGGTAAGACTTTACGCATGAAGAATGTGATGGATGAAAAATGAGTTATAAAGCACTTGTGACTACTTTCAGATGGTAATATCACAGTGTTCTTAAACCTATGTAATAGTTAAGGCAAGTATTATCTGCCTAAATGTTGTGGTTTAACCCTGATAGGCATTTCAGCTCCACACAACCACTGGTTTACTCCCTCTCAGTGGGATGTGGAAGCGATAAAAGTGAGAGAACCCATTAGTTCAGATAAGAACAGTTTAAGAGGTAAAGCAAAAGCCCCATGCACCAGCAAAGCAAAATAAAAAATTCAGTCACAACTTCCCATCAGGGAAGGTGTTGGTGTTTGGCTCCATCACGCCTGATGGTGGCTTGGGAAGACAAATGCCGTAACTCCAAACATCCCCAACTTCCTACTTCTTCCTTATTGCTGAGCGTGACACCATGTGGTTTGGGATGTCCCTTGGGTCAGTTGGTGTCAGATGTCCCAGCTGTGTCCCCTCCCAACTCCTTGTGCACCCCCAGCCTACTCGCTGGTGGGATGGTGTGAGGAGCAGAAAAGGCGCTGTGTAAGCACTGCTAAGCAGTAACTAACATATCCCTGTGTTATCAACACTGTTTCCAGCACAAATCCAAACCAGAGACCCAGTCTGTGGAGAAAATAAACCCCATCCCAGCCAAAACCAGTACACTGAAAGAGTGGACTTCATCTAAAACAGCCACTTTGACTTTTCTTATTGTTTTCTATCTTTCATGTAGTAAACAGTATCCAGAAATCATGTCATAGTGTACTTATATTTCTGTGTATATCAGTAGTATTGAATAATGATACTGTTTTCCCATTGCTGTATGCTTGAGAAAGTAGTTAGATATTGAACACCCAAAATAGTGCATTACGGTATTATAGTATTTTGCAAATCCATTATGCAGGATAAACAGGATGTGTTTAGTAATCAAATGCATTTCCATAGTTCTGTAACATCACTTTAGTTGATTATCTAGACCAGATTACCAAAAAAAAAAAAAAGCAACCCAAGTCATGATAATTTCCTTAGAATTTCAGGGATAGGATAAAATACTGATGGTTGGGGGGTAGAGAGGGGGTGGTGTGGTTTACTTTTTGTTTCTCAGCTATTGGTTTATAAACTTGAAGAAAATAATTACTACAATTATAAATCATATATATTGACTGTGCTTCTCACACAGCCCTCCACCCAGCCCCTCAGGAACGATGACCATTACTGCCGGACATGCTCATTACCAGTCTGTTCCAGTCTACGAGATGAAGTTTCCAGATCTTTGTGTGTATTAAGTGTCTTCTGAAGTCTGCTGGACATTATTTAGAGTAGAATGCAATAGAAAGAACAAGATGAGTTTTCAAATTTTATTGTTTGTTTCCTCTAATGATGGACATGAGCCAAATAAGGATTTTTCTAGCCAAACTTATGAGACTGTCTTGAGTTGTTTTCTTCTGTAATATATTTGAAGTTAGGTTTTTCATATATCATGTTTCTCCATTTTCATATTTGACATGTAAAAGCCAGGTTTAAAACTTGTCTTGCTATACAGGTGAATATTTCAGTTACTCTAGGAGTTTGTATTTCTGTAAATTCCTTTAATTTCAGGCACTGTAACTGAAAAACCTGTTAAAGCCTTTTACTTTTTTGTTGTTGGTTGTTGGTTGTTTTTTAATCCTCTTCATCTCAATTATATATCTTAACAGGAATGCTTTTGGCTTGCTTCATCTTATTAAATATAACCAGTAGAGCACAACCTTAGTTCCCTTTGTTCATGCTGTCAGAGGTAGCCAACTACTTTGTTTTGGAATATATGGAAAAAAACCAATACCTTACATGTGTTCAAGTACAGTAAATGAATTAATGGACACTTATAAGTAATTTTTTTGATGCATCACATAATATGCATTTTAGATACGTATGCCCAGTGTCTGTCCTGCATTTCTTGTTAAAAGTTATCTGCTTTGCCTAAGAGATGAGAAGTCTCCTCTTGAAGCACTGAACTGTGCAGTACTTTAGTGTCTTAAGGTGTATGGTTTACAGAATGTACTTTTGAAAATGCAGTAGTATTTTACTGTCTGCTTTGGTATAAATACAGGAGAGATATATTTAGTATAGCAAAAAATAAACTGAGGGCATTTTAAATCATAAATACAGAAATTACAAATATATTCTGCGAGGTATTCTATTCTCTGTAGTTTATTACACTTTGTAATGATATTTTAGAAATTGAAAGAAAACTGGATGAAACAGTTTAAAGACCAGGAATTTATTACGTGTTTCCAAGCAAAAGCATTTTTAGAGATGCATTTCTGTGTTTGTTTTTGTTTCGTTTCTCAAACCTTTCTAGAAATAAAGAAAATATGGTAACTTTCATAGGTTTATGTATCTGAGTATACTATTCAAATGTAAAGAAAGGAGTATATATATAAAAATATATATTAGATATAGGAGATCACTGAATTTTGGATGATTTTCAAGGCTGTCTTTATGACTTGCCAAATTCTGTAGGCAAAGATTAAAAACAGTATTCATTGATGGCATCATTGATGGCATGAATAGTAAATTTGAAGTCCCTTAATCTGTCTGAATCTGACTGAAGCAGCACAAATATCAGTGAAAGTTCTCAAATATCTATAATCAATGTAAGGCACTTAAGTTAGCAGCTTAAACAGCTATCAGGCCATGAGCAAAGTTTAGTTCACCCTGCTTTGAGCAGGAGCTTGGTTTAGTTGACTTTTGCAAGTCCCACCCTAAATTAATCCATGATCTGAGTGGTTCTCTGCCAGCTGTTGTGCTGGCTGAGTATTTGCAAAACCACTGTAAAAAGGATTTTAAGGTTTTTATAACTGTAGGGCAGTTTTTCAGTGGGCTGCTTTCAAAAGCCTGATGTGACGTAGCATCAGAGAAATATCAGGTACTTAAACCTATGAGATAACATGCTGCAACTTTCAGAAAGCATTCACAAAACTCAAAAGGTAATTGAGACCTTCTTTTCAGTTTAACAGTGCAATCACAGCTGTTAGTGGATGACGAAACAGCCCCTTATCTACAGCATTCCGTTGTGATTTTTACTGCTGCAGCGTTTCAGCCTGATCAGACCACAGTCTACACATAAATAGGACTCTAGCTTTTAGTTTTCACTTTTGGGTTTTTTTTAAGGTAAGACGTAATAGTTTTGTGGCCTACATAAAGAGTGTAATTTTTTTAAGTAGTAAATCTAGGGATGCAATGTAAACCACTTGTCCACTGTCATTTTCTAAGAATAACACTGCACTTTTGTACAAAAATGAAATAAGGAGTCAAGGAAATAAAGAATGTATTTCTGTTTGCACTCTTGCAGTATGGCGATTATGCTGTAAATACAGGATTGTTTCTGTGATTGAATTCTGTTGCATGAATGCTGCATGTGAAAATAACTAGATTCAGCATTTCATTTTCTGTTTATGAAGTATTTTTTCATTTGTGCTAATGGTAAGGTTCCATGTTTTCAATGTTCAAATGAGGTTTGTTTGGGAAATGCAGGTGTTGTGCAGGTATTGTGCAGGGAATGAAGAGCTCGTAACACCCTGTGTGTTCACAGGGTAATTAATTTCTTCCTTTCTGGAAGTTCAGGGTGTCTGTAAGTTGAGAATTGGTTCACTCTGGCCTTTTGGACAGCTGGGAGATGGGAGTGACTGTGAAATGTATTGGTTTGGTAGCTGTTTTTATGTGTAACCAGTGAATGAAACCAAATGAATTAAGAATGCTGTTGTACAGTATAAAGCTGCTTTTTTTCACGGGTCTCTCTTATGTTCTTGAGGCAAGTTGCAGAACTTAAAAGCTCCATATGCATACTGCTCCTGTGTTGTCTGCAACACACTGTCACAATGGTTATAAATCCAGCTGTTTAAATGTGTTCCGGCTGTTGCTTTGGGTTCTCCTTCCCATTATGTCATTTTGAAAACTGTAGATTATGATAGGGGGTCGTTTTAAAGTAAATTTAAATCCTTGTTGATTTGAAAAGATGAAATTAATTGATTATCCCAAATCAAGACTAATTTGTCTGTTGTTCTGATGGTCATATATGCTGTACTGTATGTCATGATCCAGTTTCAGTCAATGTAAGAACACACTGTGCAATCTATATTTAAGCAATAAAACCCAAATTTAAAACTAATCTTTTCTAAGGTGTCTGTTAATTTTTACTGCTCACAATTAAAATGTCACTGACATTTTTTAGCCTTTAAATTAGGCCTCATTTTACACGCCTTTTTTTGTCCTTGTAAATGTTACAGCATTACAGCACTGTTAAACTACTTTTGTTTATGATTAAAATACCGCTAAGGCCACCAGAATTTGAGAAAGGAAAAATACAAACATAATTTTCTAGTAGCAAGTAAGCTTCAAAAAGATAAGATGTGCTTTTCAGGCCTGCCTCCCTGGTTAGAAAGCATATTGACTTTGTATTATCAGTTTGAAGGAAGGAGGTTGTCAGTGTGTGTGAAGATCTGCATGCAGTTCACCCACAGGGAGCTTTCTTCAAACAGTGGTGCCATATAATGGGCCTGGGTATTACACTGATGTTTGTTACTCACTTCTTCTGGTAGCACCCATTTAATTGAATGTTTATTATTTATTTTAATAGTGCACCCTGAGAGAAGGGGGTAGAACAGTTCTTTATTTCTGTTTTGAGGAAATTGGGACCTTCTGTAGCTCACATGACGCATATGACACATGTCAAAAACCTGTCTGCAGGATGGATGCCACAGCTAAGCTCATTCTGGGAGGTGATGACTACAAACTGAACTCACCTGAGTTGGCAGGGTGAGCTTGTGCTTCCTGCACACCATGACGCACAGATGCTCTGTTGCCAGCATTCCTGGTCAGTGCTACTCCTCAGGCTGCTTCTTGTAAGTACTTGCAATGCCCAGGCCTTTCCAGTATCTCCCATGTAAGCTGACTGCTTCAATTCTGCAGCATTTCCCAGCCTCAGGAAACTCCCCTGTACCCTCAGACCTTCTGTGCTAGGGCAGCTTCCCTCAGCGACTGACTGAGAGCTTCAGTTATACTGTATTTAAATCTTATATTCTAAGAGCAGGTTTAAAAGTGAGGGAAATTTGGAATATTTGCAACAGGAATATTTTGCAGTTATGTTGCTTCCCCCCTCCCCAAGTTAATAGTAATGAGTGAAAAGTATGCCTTTGTTAAGCAAACTGAAGCATTAAGAGTGACAATTCTTAGAGACCTTTCTAATTCCAAGAGAAGTGAGGCATGACTTGATCCTCAAATCAATTATTAAATTTGTTTCTGGATGTTCAGGAACACACAAACCTGTCTCCTTAATGGTCAAACTTATGAAGAACAGTGTGTAAAACAGGCAAACTTTGACATCATTGTTAAACCTTTTTCATCCTACTGTAGGTTTGCAGGTTTAGAATCATACAACTTTGGAATCCAAGTGTCTCGGGTAGTAACACTTATATTTTGGTTAACATCCAAACACACCCCAAGTGGGAAGTTAAATGACCTTGTTTATTTCTGGTTCTGATGTCTGATGCCTGGGAACTTAGGCTGGGACATAATGCAGATCTGAACCCAAACCCTGAACTCAAAGGTGGTTGGGAAGGATGTCAAGCTTTGTTTCTCTTGCTGCTTCGCACAAGGGAAGCTATTGCTGAGGGTGAGTTGCAGTTACTGCTTCTTAGGGAGGGAGGTATGGTCCTAGGGACCACAGGTGCAGTGGAAGAGCCTAAGACAAAGGAACACCAGTGTGATTCAGCTGTATAAAAGAGTGATGGTTACCAATATAACATAAAAGTTCTCACGAGTGATGCAAACACAGTGCAAAGTCAGTTATCGTAGGTGTCCTGGGTTCGGCAGTAGCAGTCGCTTTTCTCCTTCTTGGTAGCCGGTGTGGAGCTGTGGGTTTTTTTTTTTTTCTTTGGACTTTCGGCTTGTGAGCAGTGTTGATAACCCCAATGTTTTGGTTACTGCTTAGTACAGTTTGGTCTGGCCAAGGACTTTCTGAGCCTCATGCTCTGCCAGGGAGGAGGGGGAGCCGGGAGGAAGCAGAGACAGG
>JAOEHY010012782.1:0-47296 GCA_025447955.1 Psilopsiagon aurifrons
CTTGCTGAGGGCGCACTCAATCCCACTGTCCATGTCACCAACAAAGATGTTGAACAAGACCGGTCCCAACACTGATCTCTGAGGGGCACCACTCATTACTGGCCTCCAGCTGGACATTGAGCCACTGAGCACAACTCTTTGTGTGTGGTCATCCAGCCAGTTCTTTATCCACCGAGTGGTCTACCTATCAAATTGATGTCTCTCCAATTTAGAGATGGGGATGTCATGTGAGACAATGTCAAACGCTTTGCACAAGTCCAGGTAGATGTCATCAACTGCTCTACCCCTGTCCATCAGTTCCATAGCTGCATCATAGACGTCCACCAGATTGGTCAGGCAGGATTTCCCCTTAGTGAAGCCATGCTGGCTGTCGCCAACCACCTTGTTGTTTTTCGAATTTGTCACATTACATTTTTTAAACCCAAGTTTTTCTTTGAGTTAGAAGGCACTTTGGTCTTATATGCTAAAACAGAAAGAGCACCGATTGTTCACTTAACTCTGTCTCAAGAACTGATATTTGTACACTGCCCTCCCTAAAACCCTGAGACCCATGACTGTAGAAACAAGAGCACTCACTTTTTTCCCCTGCCATTTGCATTAAAAAAATTGACTTCAAATTTCTACAGAATCCTCTGTCTATAAATTTTGTAGTCTATAGTTTGTTTCAAAAAAATGTAAATTTAGTCCACTGCAGCACAGCAGTACTGAAAAATTGCGCCCACCTCACTTGGCAGATGAGGAACATGAGAAACCAACCACCATAACCATGGTTAAAGAATTTCTATTTCAGAGTGAGAAGCAGGGCTCAGACAATGCTCCATTTCTAAGGAGAAAATCTTGAGAGTCAGTAAGTCTCACAGCTGTTAAGTAATTCCTTGCCTTCATAAATGCTATTTAATGTATATTCTCCAGTTCGAGGAAAAAGATTTACTGCATTCTTTATAAGCAGCCCAATAAAGAGGCAAGCTCTGGTCAGCTGAAGTAATGTTTTAATTAATACCATACATCCCACATGCAAATACCATTTAGACAACCTTTGATAAATGGGCATATTTCCTAAATACGTACAAGTTAAATGAGCCTTGCACCAAATGGAGGGATCCAAAATTGAAACAAGTGTAGGACAGAAACTTGAATACAGAATTTTTGTGTTTAAACAATTAAACGATTAGTACAGACTTAGTCACTGTTAAGTTGGTCATGTTTCTAAATATTCTAATTACATTTTCCCACTCACTCTGCCAGCTACAAACACTTTTTCACTTACGGATTTCTGCAGGCAGGATTGGGAATTTGGACTTGGACCTATAACAGCAAGTGAAACCCTGTTTTTCTAAGAACAGTAAAAGGAGGTATCACTGTAATGAAGTCTCTTCTCCGCCTTCTGCGTAGTCATACGCTTTAATCCACAGCAGGTTGTTACATGACTATTTGTACCTACAACTGATCGGTAACCTCTGAAAAAGAATTTACTGTTTTCAAACTTGTTTCTACTTTCAATGTTTCTGCAATATGGGAGAAAAAATAAAAAAGGCCAAAAATGAAAAAAAAAAAAAAATTGTATAAAGAATATAAAGGGATATTTATCTTCAGGGTGAAGATAAATAAAGCATGTTCAATGCAAACATTGTGTTTGTTTTTGCAGTATTAGAACTGAACCCTATTTAATGATGGTTTCAACAGTAATGATAGTGTTTAAACCGTTGTCTTAAGTATTTTGGCAAAGACTAGACTAATCTCACATGAATGATTTTTGCAAGAAAATTCCTACTGTCTTGCTCTGTGCCTGAATTTGGTTAAATCCCTTTCATTTTTGGATGACACCTGAACCTAAATCCCAGTGGGACATGGGTCAGAACCAATAGGAACCAATAGTGTTTATGCAGAGAATGAGAGACAGGGAAAAAGCCTGTGTGTGGAATGATTTTGACAGCAAACACTTGCAAATTGTAAGGAGACATGAATATTAGAGGCTTGTGATGGGTGAAGGAAATTTGGCTAGGAGCGGCTAAAGGATGAGGTTAAGACTACAGCTTGACTGGGAACTGCTTTGTAGGAAGGAAGGGAGGCAGATACCATAGCAGGGAGAATGCATAGTAGGACCAGCTAGGAAAAGAAACAAAGACAAAGTTAGTGGGGTAACTGAAGATGATTTAGAAACCAGGGTAGGGTAACAAGGACGTTCACTTGGGTGAATAAGTGTTGGTGATCAAATGTGATGAAAAGGTGTAAGATGAGCAACAGAGGGGAGGGAGAAGGGCCAGTCTGAGACTGGCAGGATGATGAAATCAGCCCATTGTACCAAACACCTTTATAAAATGCTAGAACTGAGGGCTGGAAACCAGTTTTAGACAACCACATATGGAGAATAAGACTGGAAGATGATGCTCACATCCAGGGGTGGAGAAGAGAGACATATTGGAGAGAATGAGGCAGAAGAGACCAAGGTTGGAAGAAAAGAGTGGAGAAGAAACAGGCAAAACTATTTCTATCCATTCACTGCAGAAAGCTCAGAGAGAAGCCTACAGCTCCTGTGTAAGTGATTAATACGGACTATTCTGCTGTAAACCAGCATTGGTGAAACTAATTCCCTCTAGGGTCAGACACAAACAGGCTGGGACAGAACAAAATTATACAGAATGCAAAACATAACAAAGTTATCACAGTTTTTCATTTTTGGGTATCTGTGGAACTCTAATTTGTCATTAATTATACTATTAATCTTCAATTATGAGACTGTATTTATGTTTTTCCACAGGCTTTCTGCTTATGATGATTTTAAATGCTTGACCTTGCCATCTCAGTAGTATTCTTTTAATAGTCGTCCTTCAATATGTAATCAAATTACACTGTAGTAATAAGTGAAAAAAAAATCGAGGCATTGTTTTAGTTGCTTATTAATTGCTCATTTAATTAGAATACTCACTAATTTACAGAAGGCAGGTCTGACAATGGATTTCAGAGCCATTACTACAAATTGTTTAGGTTTTCCTGTAATTTCTTTGAGTGGGCTCTCATGATTTAACTGAGAACCATGTGAAAATTCTCCCAGTTAGTTGAAGTGTTTAGGCTCAGGATGAAATAATGTGACCTGATTTTTTTTTTTTAGCTTTGACCTCTCTGGAGTGTTTCAAAGTGTCTTGAGTGTAATCACTCAGTAGCATGTAATACTAAATGCTGATCTGAGTTCGGCTGTTATTTTGTTATATTCTTTCCGTTATCATTAGTTTGTGCCTGTGCAGCACTTCAAACATTTGAAGAAGTCTACAAATAGTTAGCCCTGTAAAATTCCTTCTGTCAGGCGTCAAAGTGAATAAGCTACAGACTTCTCTCTAGTTAATTGGAATTCACTCTGTACAGCATGGGGAGTTGAAAATGGCACAGATGTAACCATTTTCTTTTATCGTTTTAATGTTTTTTCTTGTCAGTAGTTTCAACAACTTTGACTACAGTGCTTTTGTGCTTCTTTGGTCACAAAGGAAACATCACAGACAAGCTGAGGATGGGTATGACTTAAGAAGAGCTTTCCTTAAGCTCAAACATATATTTGTAAGAAAGTAGAGGCTTCCCTGATATTTCCCTAAACTTTCTGGAGATAGCTGAACATTCTATAACACCAGTGCTCAATACATATTGAGTTTTGGAGCTAGACAGAAAAAGATTTCATGCACAGGGAATTCAGGTACTGAGCTGATTCTCTCTCCTAACTCTCTCTTTTTATTCCAAATTAGGATGAAAAAAATGAAATAGTGATAATTTGGGGCATTCATATTGCAAAAAAATATTTATGTGGAAATGCTAAAAAGTATTTCTTCATGGAAAATATTTTTTTTTCCTTTTGTAAATTCCTTCTGGGAAATCATCTGTTAAGATAAAATTTTATTTTGTGCTGGAAAAATGTTGTATCCAGAAATGTTACTTTAGCTATACATACACTGAGTATGGAATGTTTGTAAAATATACTAACTCTGGTTTTGTATGTACTGCACACAGCTCACCATCAGTTACATTGAATCGCTGATGCCCACCAGTGAACGCCAAAAGCAGCTGATGCGCCAGTATTGCTTTGAATGTGACTGTCTTTTCTGCCAGAACCAAGAAAAGGTAGGTTGAGTGAAGATACTCCTTGCCAATGAAACAGAATCTTCCAAGGCCTGTCAGCAGCTTCCCCTCTTTTACATATTTGTCTTTTGCTACTAATTGAATGGCCAGAATAGAGAAGAAAATTACCTCTGCCCTCAATGTTATTTATGTTGCTATGAAGACAACCATGAAGGAAAAAAAAAAGCAGAAAATGTTGACAACATGATAAGAACTTCTTGCTAAAACGTGCATTGTTTATAAAGCTAGGAACCACTTTGAGTTCCAAGTTGTGATTTGGATAATTTTGAGATTCAAGAGCTGTGAGCATGAGTGTTAACACGACTTTAAGCTGAAAGGAAGGCTTTATTTTTTTTCTGTTCAAAAGAATAACCTTGGAACTTTTACTGAAACCACTTCTCTGATGCTACAGGGACGCTATGCTTATTCTCATAATAATGTCAAATTAATTCTGACAAACACCTGTATCGATAATATTCAATAACTACCAGACATTTTCAGCAGTTAGAGTCCCCTTGGATTGCTGTTGTAGTTTTTATGCTCTCTTCCACAAATTCTTGGAGTAGTAGGTCATTTGTAGTAGATAAAATTTTGTTTGGTGTGACTTTTTACTAGGATTCAGCCTAGCCTGGTTTAATTATACAATAAGTTGCTTCACATTTATACAGCCTGGCTAGAATAATTTTGGCTCCCAACCCGCATGAGAGGTCAAATGGAATATGCAAAACAAGGCTATCTTCAAAGCAGTTTATGCGCTTTGTCTCTAGTTATATGTACATTTTTTCTTATTTCCTGAATGCCTGGTTTGGATGAATCTCATGCCACAGCTAAATGTGTTCCCAGGAGATTAGAAATGGCAAAAATGGTATTGATGAAAATGGCCCATAATATGATTCCTGAAATAATTGCTGTACAGCTAAAAATTTAAAAAGAATAAAGAAAAATTATTTAAAATCTGTGTTGGGTAGGACAGTTGTGTGTGTAGTTTTGTTTAAGCCAATGCCACACCCATTGAATACATAATGTATCCTTTGGTTTATCAGTAAATAGTTCAAAAAAAAGAATACAGACAAGTTTCAGGCTTATGACATAATGCTGAATTACTTCCTGTCCATGTACAAAGCTTGCTGGCATTCTGTGCCTGATAAAGATTGCTGCAATGCTACTCAGAGGCAATGAAGGGAAGTGAAGAAAGACCTCCTTTTGTCTTTCTTTGAAAGATGCTCACTGAAGTGCTGTAATATCTTAGATTAGTTTTGGGGAAGGGCAACCCTGCGGATGCAGAGACAATTAAGACAAATAAGCAGGCAAAAAATTCTTTAAAGATTGCTGAACAGTTTGTGACAGGGTACACAAGTAGTGTAAGGACCATTCAGCATGTGGAATATTTTAAGAAACAAGATCCACTGGCTGAAGTACACTTCACTGTAACAGTCAACATACAACATAAAAAAATATTTTGGTGAAATTATACGTGCATATATTGGTGAAAACAATAATCTAATACATAGGTTAAAATTAATTAAATATTTTTTCTCTTTGAAATTTGTAATTGTGATTAGAGTTCGTATTCTGTAGATATTTTTTGTCCTTTGGCAAAATTCCCTGTGGGGATGATATTGTTTCAAAAGCTCTTTGTGGCTGTGCTCTGAGATTCTGTATTTTACTCTTCTCTACAATGAGGAAATGTAGAGAGGCCTATTGATGTCTATGAAGAAGAGATCTTTACCCTCAGCTTTAGTCTAGGATGATTAGATATAGTCTGCAGTAGTCCTTATAGTACTGCGTTTCAGTTCTCTGTGACAGAGATTTTATAAATGTAACTGTTCACATGGCTATCTTGGAAACAGTTCGGGTTTTTTCCACTGATCTGTGTCACTGTATGCTGCAAGTCATGTAGCACTGCAGCTCAGCTACAGTGGGAAATAATATTTTCAGAAATTCTGTTTTTAAAATTACCGAATGGCTGAATTTAGGTGCTTAAGAGTCATCAGTTGGCAAAATTATCCAATAATATCCCTGCTGAAATACCCCAGATACCAAGACAAATTTCCAAGGCATCTTGGAAAAATTCTAAAAGGCAAAGTCTTTGGCAATGCTTTGGCAGCAGCAGCAGTTTTGGCTCATCAAGGGTAGCAGAGTCAACACTGTGATTCAGTAAATATAGGAGTTTACTGTGAGCAGATTATGTTACAACATTGGTTTACAAATATGATGGCTTAGTCAACAGCGATCCGTCTCATAAATCTTTGTAACAGGTAAAAATGAACATTCAAATTTGGCTAAGAGAAGCTTTATGCCTTCAAGTAAGTTCTTAGGTGTTGAGGATTCTTTCAGTTGTAGTCATCTCAGCAAAATCTCTGGAATCCTTTTTCTAACAAACACTGATAGAGGTTGTAGCTTCTTCTTACTCTCAAATTCCAATCTTGCTGAGTGTGCCTGCCAGCTGCTGAACACAAACTAGGTACCACTGAAAGCAGGGGAATCACTCCTGAGGTGTACACTTCAATTCGCAGTTAAAGTGTAGGGCGAGTAATTTCCATTGTAGCTTTTATACTACATATTCTGTAATCCTTTAAAAGTAATGTGTGGGAAGTATACATTTGAGTTTACATGAAGGGCACATAAACTTTATATGTATTAGTACTTAATTGCATGCATTTGTTCATATTCATAAAAATACTTTGCAAGTTTCTTATCAGTGAAATTTATGTCTCTTGCTGTGTTTTCTAAATCCTTGTTCATTTAGTCTTACATGCCCAAGTGAAGAAGGAAGATGGTATCAAATTTCAGTTCTCATGTCAGTGACTGACTTTGTAAGTGACCTTGGGTAATTAATTTTATTCAAAATCAACCTTTGTGTTTTCCAAGACTTTGCCCTTTTTTTTTCAGAATTAGTGAGAAGATGCCGTTTCAATTGGCACTGAACAGATTTTTGACTAGAAACTAGATCAGTCTTTATAGTGGGACCATTTTTGTGAGTGTTTGGTGAAGCCCTGTTTTGCTTAGTTTCCCCAAATGCAGGAGTTTATACTTCTGCTTGTGTTCTGGTGTCCAAAGGATAATAAAGATGGTTAAGTTTCCAAGGTCCTTTAGCAGTAAGTGCTGGATTTGTTTTATTGAGAATTACTCCTTGAGGTTTGAGGTTTAGTTGTGTGCTTTATCCAGTTCCCATTGTCACATGGTTAGATACCACACAACACCAAAAAGGCAACAACACCAAAACAAAAGAAAGAAAGAAACAAACAAAAAAAAAAATCAAACCAACCAAACAAGAGTGTAAAGTTTTACTTCAGAGACATTATATATAGGATCAAATAAAAGATTTAGCCTACAAAATGCTATCATTTCTCCTAACTTTAGTTAGGTATCTAATCTAAGCCAGTTTTTAGCCTTTCTCTGTACCCAAAGAAAAGACAAGGAGCTCATTCATACTGTCTTGCAGTAGAAATCTGAGAAAACTGAATTGGTTATAAGAGGTTTAAGGAGTGTCTTCAAGTAAATATCCACTCTTTAGACAGATAAATTTGGGTGAGATGAATTGTGCTACTCCATGAAGTATATATAAACACAAGAATCACATTATTATGGTTTTGTGCTGACGTGGATAGCAGAATGCACTTGCAATTATGTTGGTTTCAACATGCTAACATCCAGACTGTGAGTAAAATTTGTTTATATGATACTCCAAGCATTTGTCTCTGGCTGCTTCTGTAGACAAATTTATCTTACAGCCAGTATCACTGCTTCTTTGCTGTTATTTATGCTAAAAATGATTAAACGCTGATAGTAGTTTGTCGTGGTTTAAACCCAGACAGCAACCCAAAATCACGCATCTGTTCACTCACTCCCCCCCACCCCCAGCTTTCCCTCCCCCAGTCCCAAAGGAATGGGGAAGAGAATCGAAAAAATGTAACTCCCACGGGTTGAGATAAGAACAGTCCAGTAACTAAGGTATAGCACATAACCACTGCTGCTGCCACCAATAATGATAATGATAAAGGAAACAACAAGGGAAGAGAATACAATCACTCACTACCTGCTGATTGATACCCAGCCTGACGCAAACAATGATCTCCCATCCTGGTAACTGCCCCAGTTTATATGCTGGACATGACGTGTTGTATGGAATACCTCTTTGGCTAGTTTGGATCAGGTGTCCTGTCTCTGTTTCTTCCCAAAGTATAGAGGTGATGACCACACTGTGAATGCACCCAGTGTGTCAAGACTGCATCAAAAACACAGCACTTCACCAGCTACTAAGGAGAAAAATGACTGCTAGTACTGAACCCAGGACATAGTTACATCATAATACAATCACAGTTTATTTTGCATAAAAACGAGTAATGTGGCAAAGTGCTCTTTTGCCATTCTAGGTTACGATTCTGCTAGGGTATTTTTTTGTTGTATTTCAGGTCTCTGATGAACTATGGTTTAAAAGGCAACTTAGCTATGAAGAAATATTCTTTATTTCTCATTTAATGTAATATTTCATGTCACAGCTGTATAAAACAGCAAAATACACTCCTATGCAGTGGTGACTTCAAAATTCACAGTCACTTGGTCTTTCTGGCTAGATACAGCAACTTCATACAGCGTAAGAATCTTCTCTAACCACTGCTTTGTGCAAGAGTTCACTTGCACGATTATCTATTTCTGGGACTAAATTATGGCAAAGGCTGCATTTCAAGTATACTGAAAGAGGCTTCAGCCCAACCACAGGGACCTTGCTGATGTTCTTGAAGTTGAGCATTGACTTCAACTGATGCACACTCGGTGTGTGCAGACCAGATAGAGAGGTCCACAGCTGTGCAGTCACAATTTGTATCGTATATCATGACAACAAATGTTTGTCACTGGTCACTGCTGAAAAGACTTCAAAATGAATCTCTGCTGTGCAGTAGTAGTTTTTTATCTGTCTCTCCAACTGTGAGGCAGCCATGGGATAATCCAGGTGCATAGCTGCCATCAAGGATAAAAATACAGAGGCAAACCGTGGCAACTAGTTGGACCTGTGGATCTCAAATTATTCTTGTTGCCTGGGCCTCAGTGTCAGCTGCCTTTTGATTCTAAGAGGTCATAGCATAATGCTGGCCTATCTTTTTTAGTAACTGATCGGGCAGGCTGGCTGCTGATTTGAGAAGGGAAGAGTAGCAAGTGCTAACACATCAGTGCAAATGGATTGAGATAAGATTAAGGTGAACTTTTTTGGTAGTACAGTTACTGCCTAATTAAATGGCGCCAGCTACAAATCCAAACAATACTTTTAATTGATCTTCGGCCAATTTGGGAAAAAAAAAAAATCAAATCAGTAACTAGAAGAGGGAAAAAAACATGTCTTTCTAAAAGTCACTCATAGAATATTTCCTGACTGTAGCAATTTGTTATTACTACTGTAATGTCTTCGGTTCACTGTACTTCTGACAGCTTTATATGTTATTATTTCTTCCATTTGAAGATCAATCTCCACTGTAATTCAGAAATGTGTCCCTTCCTAAAAGCTGAACTCTTGGCAATGTTTTATCATTCCAGCACATAAAAGTCCCTTGTATTAATTATAATTAAAGATGGGATTACATTGATGACAAACATTTTAAATGGAGAACAGTTTTTTTTCCACAGCCATGAGCCAGAGTATTGTTCGTGTTCTACTTTTTCAGCCAAGGATTTCAGGGACATTTGTGCTTATAGAATCACTTTATTAAGAGTCGTCTTTCTCCTTTGGAACCAGGATTTACTGTTTTAGTCTAGCTTGGTTTTTGGAAGGCTTTTATTTATTACAAGGTCAAAAGCAATGGGTTTAAATCTGAATTGTTTTTATATTTGGCCACTATTTGATAGTTGCCAAAGTTAATAATAGTATAGTGCCAGTAAGTATGTTATTGATTTAATCAGTTTATTGCTTTGCCTAGTACTTGTATTGCATTCTGAGTTTTGGAAGGGAATATCACAAATCCAGTTAACAACTCAAGGGCTCTCAAAATTAGGTGACATGAGCAGCAACCAGGCCATCTATAGCTACGTAAAAATGTCACCTGCAACTCTGCAGCTCGTATTGCACTTCCATACAGCCACCAGCTCTTTTATAAAGAAAAATGCTGATTGAGTTCCCACACCTGCTAGAAGATTTGACAATCTTTTCCTATCCTAGGAAACAGCACAACTGTAGTTTCGGAGTCTCGTCAACTTTAGATGGTACTTTACGTAAGTTAATAAAATTTGTTGCTAGAGCTTATGTTGGTGGTTGACTTGCCTTCCTAACATTTTTGAGAGATTCTTGAATATGGCCAAACATAGAATTCACACATTTTCACCTTTTCTGACACCAAACATGAATATCCATGGTGAAGAGCATGTGCTTAAATAACAGAGGCCTTTTTATATGAAAACTAATAGTATTTTGAATTAGCATGTAAATGCTTCATGTAAGAAAACTGTACCAATGCTATTAGAAAAATATCACCTTCCCTCAGGGAGCATATATTTAGGACACAGGAAATACAAATCTATATGTTAAGAAATACCTTTGTAAATTGCTGAATTGTCTAGTTCTAGAAGTTTGTGTCCCAGTTTCCCCAATATTGATTTATTTTCAGGCATTTAGGTTTGCACTTGATCTGCCACATACAATATTAAAGATGAGATCTCCAAGTTAATTCAAAACATGAAGTCTGGTAAGCAAAGATTGAATACTATTGTTGAAAACAAATCTGTTCATGCAGCTAACTGAAAATAACCCACTTGATAAAAGCAGAGAATTAAGTAGCATCTGTATCTCTAGTCATGATAATAAGGCAAGTAAGTACTTATAATCATGACTATAAGAACTAAGGTTCTAAAGGTGTGTTAAAAAAAATAGATCAGGACGTTTTTCTAAGAAAATGCTGGTTTAATCTGTTTTCTAGCAAAATGGAGTTTGCAATAGCTTATTTAGAAATCATCTGTTAATTCCTCATCTTTTTTACTGTTTTGCCACTAGAACTGCCTTTGAAGCAAACTACAGAAGGAAGCCAAGCCAGAGCTCAGTCATATTTCACCCACCTACACTTTCAGCCCAACGTCCACATAACCAGTGCTTACAAAAGCCAGTCGTAGTAATTAGCAGTCCACTGGGACACAGTGCTGATTCTTTCCATAGATTTCCATAGGCTGATTAACAGTTCCTTCCTTCTGGCAAGATATTTGGTAGTGACATAAGTCCTGGATTGGTTTCTGAAATCCAACAGTCAGCCTAACACTCTTCTGTTCCCTTTCTGAGGATTTCAGTCTCTTGGGATGTATTTCCAAACAGCCAAGGACAGAGGGCTTTTCTTTTTCAGCAGTGCCAAAAATGACACTAAACCCCAAGGCAACCACTTCTAATTTCTGGGCTGTCCTGTTCATTAACAAAGGCATCATCTCTTCAGCTTTCTAGCATTTCTTTCATGACTTTAGAGGTTTCTTCCACCTTTCAACGTTGTACTTTTTTTTTCCTATCAAAGAGAAGTCCCACAGGCAGTGACAAACAGGCTGTGGTCATTTTTCCATGACAACTTGCCACCCAGTTGCTTCAGGACCACCTCAGTGTGCTTTGGTCATGATTTGGCAGCAGTTAGCTGGAGCCCTCTTGGGTTGTCAAAGGTCACAGAAAGTATACTGTTGGTCTTACAAATAGACATGAGTTCAAGACTCTATGCAGACTTCTTGCTTGTTCAGGAGATCCTTGACATGGAAATGTATCAATTTAGTCCCACAAGTTCATATTTGGAGCCAACATTGGAGTGTGGCACCCTCATAGAATTCTGCCTTTCTGCTCATATGAGTGGAGCAGAATCTCATTCCTTTCAGACCCAGCCATCTAAGAGGACATGTGAATCCTCTAGCAGATATTTTAAGCAGAAATACTGTTTTGCCAAAAGGAGGGAGCCTGCTGTCATTACTGTTTCAGGCTGTAGTGGCGAGAAGTGTTGCCCCTTTCCAGACATCCAGCTTCTTTGGGGCAGTTGTTAGAACTTGTTATTACTGTTATTTCCTTTTTTTTCAGATGGTGTCATTCTTATAGCAGTCACTATTTGGTCTCTGCTGAGTGATAAGCAGAAGAGTCTTATTCTGTGTTAGCAATCTAAAATAAGCAAATAGAAGATACAATATGCTGACAGAAACAGCAGTAATTTTAAGCATATGACTAGGTCAGACAAATCATTTTTCAAACACTTTTTCCTGCAGTGATTTTGGTGAGACTAGCTCACAGTTTTTTTCCTAAATATATCTTGGAGCCAGTTGTTGCTTTGTCTGATCTTGAATCTCTGAATTCTCTTTCACTGAAATTGCTATAAGGCCTTGTGTGCTTCAGCCTGAGAAGGTGGTTTCTAATATCAATAGTACATAAGGGAAGAACCTTGAATTTCGGTTCCTTTTCCTGATCTGTTTATCAGTCACTTTCTTTTACTGTGCAGGATGTTTGGTCTTTTAAAATCCAATTAATTTGGTAATTTACTTGAAATTTTATAGATTTTAATGCATATCCCATCTCAGGATAAAAAAAAAAAAAAACCAAGTCTCAACTTCAGACTGCAGTGTTTCCTGCATTGACTAGGATTCACTTTACTGGGTTCAAAAATCTCTCCTGTTGAAGGTCTTCTACTTTGGACAAAATGATCAGAGCAAGAATGATATTTTATTATAGGTGTTGGAGCACTCCCTGTGGGGTAAGGGAACCCCACAATTCTGTCAATGCTTCAGAAAATGGGTGAAGTTCCATTGAGTCCAGGATACAGGCAGTTCACCATATTTATTTTTCTCTAGATTCCTGCTCCAAATCAAATAGAAATAGGAGCTTGGATCTTTTTCTTCCCAAATATATATTGTAACTAATTGACTATGAATTTTAAAGAAAAAGGAAATGAAAATGAGTGAAAATACCTTTTCTCATTAGTTCTGTGGATCTAAACTAAATCCTTTTCTGTCAAGGAATGAATTTTACCATTTACCTTTAGAGGCCCAAACCAGGACATCAACAGTATGTGGGCTGATTACAGCTTCAGCCTTTGCTGTCATGCTGTATGTTTTGATCCCTCCCTTTCACTGTTTTCTCTCCCAGTAGACTCTCAGCTCTTTGAGGTGAGCACTCTTTTTAATCTGTATGGTCTAAAAGCCTGCAGAACATTGTAGCTGTGATTCAGATACTGCCAAGTTTAAATAATAGCAACAGTAAAGTCCACAAACATTCTGCTAGCCTGGGAAAAGCATTTCTCAACACTAGCTGGCAGTGAGGAAGAAAACAAGAAGGAAATATGGAGGAAGAAAACAAGAAGGAAAAATCAGCAAATTTGTGAGTCACTTGAAATAGCACACCATTTTATTGCTTCACTGAAATTTTTTTGCAATCTTCAAGTAATTTCAGCGAAAACTTTTGTCATTTCTTAACACGTTCTCTCTTGAAGATATCAACTAAAACTAGTCTAGAAGAATCTTTTTTGTTCTGGAAAAACACCTTTTTTAGTTGCAGTTCTTTTGATGCTCCTTCTTCATGTAAGTGCATCTCATGTCTTTCTCTTCAGGTTCTGAATGTACTTTCTTCATACTCCAAATTTCTGGTTCCTAGTGCCAGCCTGATTGTATGCTATATACTTTCTTTATGATGTTAGGTGGTTTGTCTTCTTTTTGGTTTTTATTTTTCTTAGCTGAAAATTGTGCTAATAAATCTCACCTTTCATATGGTATATGTTTTGTGAGATCAGTTATTGCCTATACAATTGCTGGAAATCACTGGAATTAAGTATTACATATGCAGTAATTGAAAATGCATGGCAAAACAAAAGATTAGCTTTATTGCTATACCTGTTGCCATAGTTCTCTGATAATTTCAGAGAAGAGGAATAATGAGTGGTTTTATAAAGCAAACTTGTGCACAGTGGACCCTGAAGTAAGATCATGTTTTTACAGTGTGTGGATCAAGAATGGATTAAAAGAAGTCTGGAAAAAAAATATTAATCTAGTAGTCCAGGTTTTAGTCTGGTAATTTGCTCCAGTGTTAATTCTATAAGCTAAACAATCTCTTAGCCTGTCCACTTGCTAGGAGGAACAGTGTGTTCTGTGATCCATTTCACTGTGATTACTTTTTTTGTGGTGAAGTGATCATGTACCTACACTAGGTAAAAACAAGTCTTAATGGCGAAAGCAATATTGTATGCATATACATATATGCATACATATGTGCATTGATCACATGGGAACAATTTTAAAGATATTGTACCTTTTAGTGAGCAATGTATTATACATACAGTACATGGTGGTGGTACTTGTCTTTTGCTGCTATTTATTTTGTCATCTTTGGTAAGTTATGTGCAGCTTTGTTTCATATTTCTTTCCATAAAGTAGATGTGGGTCTTTGGATGATTTCATACAAAGCATCATAGATTGAGAAAAACAAAATAAGGCTCTTCAGTGCCGATATCAAATCTGGTCCTTAATGAATATCCTCCGAGGTCTATTAAAGCAAGAATTAGCCCACCTGAATAGCAAGAAAGTATATAATTTTTGAGACTGTAAAAAGACAGACTGAATGCTTTGGATTTAAAAATCACTATTATGGCACATCAGTCTCTTGCCATGAATTTAATTAATATCACAACAGTGCAGTAGCTAAAGCTGTAGTTGTGAGTTTTGCATTTGTAAGCTTTATTTATAGACATGAATAGGAACCTTTTGTTGTGTAAAAGGCAGAAGGCTTTAAAAGGCTGAATTTACTCCAGCCATGTGAGTTACAGCAGAGCACTCTGTGATTTGTTGACCCATTGCAGGATATACTGTTATTTTCCACAAGATTGCTCAGTAAATTGTATGAAAGCTGTCGATTACACTGCAAAAGGTGATTTGAATTGAGGAGTGTAGTAAAACAGTATATCACAACTCTTCCCAAGATTTAGCTGACCACAGTCATTAAGAAAAATGTTACTGCATCATATTGCTTTAGAACTCATAAGGTATGAATCTTTGTCTTAGTGGTGACAAGCGCTGGATATAAATGAAAGTTTCTTCACTTACTTTGATGATATCTAGACAACTGGATTTTTACTTTCAAAATATTTCTAGGGTACAACTTTACATGAAATTTGCATCATTCTCATGCACAGAAGTCATCTTTCTAAGCTTTGAAGGCTTTTGATGTTACTTCCTAATAATACAGTAGTGTGAAATCATAGGCATTTAGTTGAAGAGAGAAAGGTGCCATGAAGTTCAGCTCCTAGTACCTTGCATTTGGTTAATGAAAGTGGGGATCCGTGCAAAGTGAGCTTCTTCTCCCCTACCCTAAACCCTCACTTTCCAAAGTAATTTAAAAAGGAGGGGATAAGATAGTATGCTTTTCAAGAGGTGACACTCATCCATCTGACTGAGAAAAATATCTTAGGAGAACAGTATCTCTGTTTTTAAGTGATGGATTGTTTTAAGTGATTAGTGGAGAGTACTTACCAGGAGACAGAGAAATATATCAGTAGTACCGTGAACTGTTTTGAAAAATTGGAAATCCAATATAGATAATGTATCACCAAATGATGTGGTTCCAGCAGGTCCCATAAACAGGTGCTTACATGTGAGTCAAGATATCAAACTTTAAGTACATGTTTTGTGAACTGTGCTACTGGTCCTTGCTTTGAATCACCTTGGCTGGTCACCACTGCTTGCTGAGGCAGATAAAAACTTGTAACAGTGGCAGTCAACAGGAACCAGCTGCATGCCAGTTATTCAAACAGAAAATTAAGGCCTGAGAAATATTCAGGTATCTTATAATAGTTTCCATGATATGACATTTTAGAGAACATCCTTTTCATTCTCTGGGATGTGACCGTTTTCCTATTTTTTTGTGACAATGACTATAATGTCCTTATTATCGACTCAGAATAGTAGAGTACTAGAAAGGCACTGGAACCAGTTTGTTTGGTTGGTTTGTTTCAGTTGCCTTACGAAGTGTTTCTATTGGCTTCCCTTAAAGACTGGAAGAACCTCTACTGGTTTAAATTGCTGCTAGTTAGAGGATGGACAATAAAAATTCCCCAAAGTAGAAGGTCTTGAAATGACTGAAACTCTATACAATGTCTTTTAAAGATGAAACTAGTATTCATCTAGGAGATGATCACATTTGTTGGCAAAATTCTAGAGGAGGAAAATCAAGATAATGTGCTCTCTTAGGAGCTGCAGTTGTACAAAATTAATTACTCCTTTTTTTTATTTATGACTTTAAAATTCCTACAGACTTGTAAGTGTGGATTTGAGCATTGACCCTGAATATTCAATCAACATGCTAGTGAGTTAGGGCAGTCCATTTCTACCAGCAGTTTAGGAATTGCCACTTTTGAGATCTGTCAAGTATTTTAAGGCATAGAGTAGGTTGATCAGCTGTGTATGGTCTTAACCATGTTGTATGTGCTTTTCTAAATCCTAAATTCCTTGTATTTTATACCCGTTCATTCACAAAACATATGCTGCAGTAAATATGTTATTTTTAAATTGCAGTATGCATTAAAAAAATGTGATTTCTATAGCTACCATTTTATCATGTGGTATATCATGCATTAATATAATAAGTTGTTTTGATATTAGTGTTCAAACTAAATGGTCAACTTCATGTAAATATATCTTAAGCTAGAACCAATAATTCAGTGGGCACAAATTCTTCAGATTACTGGAACGTAAATTGAACTTTGACACACAAATAGCTACACCTCTACTTAGTGAAGTCTTTAGCTATTTGCATAAATATTAAGTTTAAATGTGCATGCATTTAAACTTAAGTACATCATACAGTGATGAATGTGGATTGGATTATGCATTGTGAATATCTAAATATCCTTGATTTTGGACCTACATATCTCTTCTGGGCCACTAAATGTCCTTGATGGCATTCTGTGTCTCCACAGGTTGCAGAATTCAGGAGCAAAATCGATTTGCATTATAGCTGTCAGTTTGTTTGGTAAGGTAGACCAAGAGATTGCTTTAGCAAATGTGTAATGTCTAAGACAGTCTGAAATACCAGCCTCATGGTTAATAGGGATTAGGCTGAACAGTATCCTTCCTCAGGTAACTGAATTACCCACAGAGTGTTTTTGGACTAGTGCTGGAAACTACAGTGGAATTACAAATGTGCCAAGAACTTCCAGGTGGTCTGGCATAAGGCCCCATTTCTCTGATGCTAAGCTGTAAGTACTTTTCTTTGCTTTTCCTGTCTTCTTCTCATCCTATGGCTTTTTTGAGTTGATAAATAGTGATATTTATTGCTCTTCCCAGGGCCAAATCAATTTTTATTTCAGCTTGTAACCTATGTAATTTAGATGGGAATTTTGCAGACAGGTCTAAAATGCTGAAATTAGGAGATTTATAAAGGCAGTATTGTCACAGACACAAAACTCAGTCCTGTTGCTCATGGAATAAACCGCAACTTCCATTGTCTTCAGTGGGAGTACACATTGGTATCATGGGTGCTGATCATCACCAGGGGCCTGAGCTGTGTTTTACAAGTATCCTGTAAAACAGTATGGACAAAAGGCAATGAAAGGAGCTGGGACAGCCCTTGTGTAATTATGACTCCTTTTCACCAAAGGTCATAGTAATATTTAGGGGACCTAGTTTAAGAATCAAAATGGGAGATATTTTGGTCAGGAACCTGATTGACCAACGCTTAACTGAAACGACTTTACAGTGTGTTAAATACATATACCTTTCATCTGAAGAGTCTCCAGTTCCAGGCAAAATGATATGGTGAAGTAGCTGCTTAGCCCTTTATATTGTTTATATTTTGACAGATCCCTTTAGCTTTCTTGCTTTCTTGCTAAGTAGCCCAGCGTCCTTGTATGCTGCTTTTTGAGAAAGGAAATATTGTATGTAATGTTATTTGCTTGTGTTTTTGTCACAAAGAGTGCAAGTAAAACAGAAAAGCTTTAATAATAGCACTTGATCTGGGAGAATTGTTGATATTTAAAAAGTACATTGGGCTGTGATGTTCAAGGCTAATGAAAGTTTTGAGCTTTTTTGGTGTCTTTTACTACAGAAATTTCTGCATATATATACACTCTAAATATATACGCACTCTGAAGATTTTTCTGACAAAACATTTAAACATTAAGTCACCATAATCATCAGTGGTATGTATAATGCTTACCAAATAGTTTCAGAGTGTGCCCATAATAACCCTCTTTCTACAGTACCCAGCATTTTCAAGAATGAATTAGAAGTAATTGCATAATCATTGCCAGTAAAATTTGTGGATGACAAAGACTCAGAGAATAATAGATGTTTATGAGGATAGGTAAATAATGCAGAGTAACTGGAATTGCTTGATAAATTAGACCTATTGAAATAAAATGCACCATCACTGTAAGGGTAGAACACATGTACCACATCTGAAAATGGGATCTGCAGCTTTGATTTGTTTCACAAAAATCACAGACAGCTACAGTGTAAATGTCGGCATCTGAGCTAGTTACTCCAGACTTCCTTTATGGGTAAAATGGAGAAAAATGGACACACTTCGACTGTTATTCATCTGGCGTATTTTAGAAGCCTGCTTTAGGATAATACAAATTATACCCTTTTTTCTCTGTCAAATAGAAGGGTAGCCCAAATGTCTACATTTGGTTAGATGAATCTGAGCATGGCTGTCTGAACAGAAATGGAAAACATCTGGCAAAGAAGTCTAATGTGACCCTTGAATCTATAAGCAGGGGAGTCAGTAGGAAGTGGGATGTCAGTTTGCTTCACTGTAAAGTAGTTATGAGATTGCCTCTTTAACATACAATATACAGATGCAGTGGTCTTTGAGAAGATTGTTTGAAAATGTGTGTGCCTAAAAAGGAATCAGAGAAATTAATAGCTGAAGTGGAATTGAAGTGGATAAGAGTGGAGTATGAGTCTGACAGAAATGCAATTACTGCTTTTGGTGTGCAGAATTATGAGCCTAACAGATACTGGACTTGCAACTGGATCGGCTGAGAACTTTTGGTCTGTTTGCTCCGCTGTTACCTTATACTTTTAGACTTAATTATATCTAAGATGTTTTGGGGATAAACATATCTTAGTCCCATATAATTTTGTTAACCTGACTTCTTAAAATGGACTTGCTGATCTTAAGTTTACCTTTATTAAAAGCATCTCATTTTAATAAATTTCTCACAGTTGTTTTTGGTGCCTCTTTTTAAAATTTACAAGTTAATATTGTAATGTAACTAAGTTGGGTAATGCTAAGGGAAGATTATTCATACTACCATGTTAAGGTCCTTGTTTTTTTCGCACTGATTGTACGCAGGGTGTGCAGAAACCTTCATCTTGATTAGAATGCCTAAAGCAGAGCACTTAAACATGCAAGGTGTGAACAACTTAATTTTTCCAGTCCTTATACAATTTAAAATATGGCTAACTTGTGTAGTTCTTTTGCACTTCCAGACACCAGAGTCAGTAATCCATGAAGAGCTGATATCAGTTATGTGAGGTAATGCAGCCTGCCTAATGCTGAGCAATGTACTGCGCAGCTGCAATATGGCATCCAACTGCAATACATCTTATTTTACCTTCAGAATTAAAAAAAAATAAAAAGTAAATAAGTTCACCCACTCCTAATAGCCTCACAGGGAACATAACATTGTTTTTATTCACAGACAGAGTAGTTTTGGAATTGCCATGTGTCCCATCCACCCTATTCAGAGCCATATGACAGACAACACAAGGCCTTCTCCTGTGACAGCTCAGCTGCTGGTGAGGACAGGCTTATGTAGGTTGGAAAGGTTAGTTGAACTGGCATTTATAGAGCTGGCATTGTTTTTCATGGGGCAGAGAAGGGGAGTTTTTGAAACTTCAGAAGTTACGTGTCAATCTTGAATCATGACAGAGCTCTTCACTGATCATTTCAAATACTTCTAATTCTTAACAAAGTACACTCACAAGAGTGAAATCCTCAGCTGAATCTGCGGGCTTCTGTAAGCTATGATCCTCATAATAAGAGAAGGTGGGTCTTTGATTCTAATTTTAAACTTCATCCAGTATACAAATATGTATACAAATGCATCCAGTATACAAATATATGTCATAATAATCTGTGCTTCCCAGTGAGTATCTGTTTTTCTTCAGATAGGCAGTCCTCTGCCACAAACTGCTGTCCCATCACAAAGCTGTGACTTCAAAGTTGAGCACAAACTATCTATAGAAATGAGAAAGACTGTAAATATTTTATAAGAGGTGACCTCAGATATTTCAGGGCACTGCTCAAGTGTGCTTTCCCTTGCTTTGCCTTTAGCTGCGTGCACCTGTGATTGCCCGGCAGGCCCTCATACCCTGTTTGTTCTGAAGCAGTTGAGTCACAAGTTTAGTCTAGCCACGATATATAACCGCTTCCATATCACATTTTGTCAACATTTTTCTTAATCTTACTGAAAGTGAAGCTTAAGAAGATATGCAGTATGTTCTACTCATTTAATGCTTTGCTTTTGCTGCAAAGTACAAAACAATGGGTTACTGATTTTGCTAGAAGCATACATTCAGTAGTTGCTGCGCTTTTAAATAGAATCAGAAATTGAACATTCTTTATGCTTTCAGAGCATAATGTGCCAGAGATCTGTTTTAAATGGTCATGCCCTAATTTAAATGTCTGAGCTCTTCTGACACCTTCTTCAAACAAAACCTAAGAAAACCTCTTTTGATCTGAACCCATCAAGTTGGTAGAATTGTTCTGTCAGATGCACATCTGTTGTTGCCACTTAAATTAGACAAATTAAGCAAATCTTAAGGCATGGACAGCAATATATATGAAATGTTCAGCTATTTGAGGTATCTGCAGCTTTTAAAGTATTAAAATATTACAGCCCAGAAAACTTCCTTTGTAAAGATATTTTTAAAGCTTCCCCCAAAAGAGAACATGAACAGAATTATATGCTGCTGTCTTACAGGATTATCATTATAGAGAAGGAACAAATATGATTCTTTAGCATGGTTTTTCTGTCTTGCAAAAATACCATGCCCAAGAATATTTCATATTAAACACCTAATTTCTGTTTGAACTATGATTTATAGGCTTTTACCATTGTAAAACTGACAGTTACTCATGCTTACATTACACTTTTGTATTCTATGTATGTATTTAGAAGAGAAGCTAATAAATGCTGGAAAATGTTCCTTGGTTTTTTACTCTCTCCAATATTCCCTACAAGGTGTTGCTCCTTTCTGCCTATGTGGGACTGACTGGATACCATAACACTGGTAGTAGGCACATAATGAAGTTTCTTTTTGACTTTCTTGTAGGAGGAAGGCTGGAAAGGAGAAAAAGGGGTGTAGGAGTTTCTTATTGTTCTGAATTTCCTCTCCCAAATTCTCCCTTCTATGAAAGGAGGTGGGGAGTGTTTACAACTCTCCTCCTTGGCAAATACCTGACTTGTTTTTTGTTCCTCCATGTGTGAGGAGAAAGATTAACTTTGGAGGGAGGACAGAAAATCCATGTCCTGTTTCTATTCTGTAGCCTAAGTATAAAAGGAGGACTAGCCCTTAACCTTTTCAGTGATAAGGAGATTTTTGGACGTGCAGTGTATTACAGATGAGCAATGTTGGGGCTGTGGTAGTTCATTTGGGCAGAGGAGTCAATGACACTGAGTGGTTGGCATGTGCTTATTCTGGTAAGAGAGTTATCTTCTTTCAGAGAACATGCTTTCTGTGCAAGAATGTTTTAACATTTAGGATCTTAAATGTTGGGATAGCAAAGAACAGTCAATGCTAACATTGCATATGAAAACAGTGGCACTTGAAATGAGTAGGTAGGGATCGCTTTTTAGGAAGCATAAGAAACAGAATATTAGTCAGGGAAAAAGAAGTGGTGTAAAGCAACAGGAAAGAAAGAGAAATGTGCATCTGTACTTTAGCGATTTTAGTCCTTTCTAAGGAGAGTTCAGTTAAGGATGAGGTAAGTTCAGGGCACTAGAATAGCAGAGAAGATAGGGAGATAACTCCTACAAACAGTGTAGGAGCAAAGGCATAGGAGAAAATGGAATAGGTGAACATTTTCAAATGCTTATTTCTATGAGGGCTGATGTCTGTAATTGTTTCAAGAAATGATGCTTTTATAATAAACCCTCCTTTCACTTAAAGCCCAAACCACAGAATATTTTACGTTTGATCACTGTGCAGACAGATTATAATCTTCATCAGATACCCTCTGTTTTTCTCATTTTTCTCTTTTGTTATAGCTTTGCTATAGGTGGTTATAACTTCATTTTTACAAGTGTCATTTATGGAACCTAAACTGTAGAAAATTATGTAATATTTAAAGCAAATATTGACATTTAGTGATGTGTTGTGTACTTCAGACTGTTTTTATGAGCATTTACAGGATACACTGGGCAGAGCTGATCATGTCTGTTCCCAGGCTTCTGAAACATAGATTGCAATGAGTATCTGAAAATTCAGGAGTTTGGAGAATGAATCATTGGATGCAAAAGCTTGAGGTATTCTGAAAAATGGAAACTAACTAATTCACTTCTGATCTACAAGCTATAGAAATGATGATGTTCAAGCAAATATTTTTAAAAATTAATCTTATTCTTGAATAATTTTACAGCAAAATTACTATTAAATTCTGGGGAGGAAAGATGTTTCTTTATGGCAGGAAAATTTTGCTTTACAGAATATTTTGCATTTGCCCATTTTGAAGAGCCACATAGATCTCAAGGGTGGACTTTTGTCTGTTTGCACTATGGAGGTGAGCCTTCATGTTTTGTGTATCCTAAGTAAATTCAAGAAGATGGGAAGGTACACAGTGCCCTTAGTTTGAGAGGTGTCAGGTGTGAAAAGTTTAGCTTATAGCTTGTTTTACTAGAAGAGCCAAATATAACTGGAAATTGTTCCATCTAAAGGATTAGAAGCAAAGGTCTAAGCAATCAGGGGTAGGTAGTCCATGGATGGAGAATTACAGAAAGCTTCAGTTCGAGGATGACAAATCCCCAGGTATTCTTAATAAAGAAAACTGTAGCAGCACCTGCCGTGGTATTGGAAGAATGGAGAGGTGGGATTCAAATGTCGCTGTTGTATTTTAGCTCACATTTTGATGAATAAGTTTCCCCTGCACGTGCTTGGAATAAGAGGAAATCAGGTGTTGGAACCATCCTCCATCTGAAATAATTGCTCAAAATAAGTCACATTTTGTTTAGCCTTGTGCTCTAGATTGTGGGTTCAGCTGTCACGTCCAGTGATGCTTCTGCTTCCAATGGAATTTTACCTGTGTTATTAAAACTATTGCAAGGTTGTGTTCTTGCTATGGAAAAGTGTGTGGTGCAGCTGTCTTTTCTGCTTTCCCCATGAGCCTTCAACACTTCTATTGTCAGTTTTCTCCAGCACGCCTCTCTGTGTGAAAGCTGAATTGTAAAGCATTCCAGTTTCAGCCATCACAAGGTTGTCATACATTTTTGTTACTAGATTATCTAATTATTTTTTTACACCAAGACAGAAATGTTTTGTTGTTCTAAACAAACTTTATATTTAGTGTCGATATTAGAAATAAGGAAAATAATTAGGCACAAGTTACTATTCCTTATTTTTAAAAAGCCTCTTCCTTTTCTTCAGCAAGGGTTTTCCTTTTCTACAGATGAGAAAAGCCTGTTTTCCTTTATTTTTGGCAGCGCTGCACACCTGAAAGTTTGACTGTGAACATGTTCTGAAAAGAGCTACTTTGAATGGGGGTTGCTCTATGGAAAGCTAAATCTCCCATAGCTGTTACTGCTATGCTATTAGATTGAATTAAACAGTTTGGCACAAGTATTAATCACTTCAATTATTTCCATAATTCCAACTCCAAGGCATCTTTGTGTTCTTAGCTGACTTAGTTATATCACATGGCCATGACTTTCAAGGCATTGTCCATGGGAGAGGAACAACTTTCGTGGAAAAAGCTTATTAGGCTGGAAGGCAGAAGTGTTCTCTGTGACAAGCCCTCCTAGCCTCCCCACTAGAATGGTTAGAAAAGAACAGGATTTCTTTGGTATATGAAAATCTGATGAACAGTAGATGTCTAAAAGGCCCAGCTAGACAAGCCAGGTCTTTGTTTGTTCTTATGTCAGCCAATCCCCTAGTGCCTCATCTTGAGAACACAGAAAACTTCTCATTGAAACCAGTGACTTAAATCCTTCCCAGAGCTGGGCATCCTGCCCAGCTCCATCTATGCTAAAGTATCTTATTAAAGGGATAAAGACCATGAATCCAGAGAGGGCTGGGAGGTTATTGGTCCAACTAACACTGCCCATTCACTACCTGGGTACAAATCCAGTGTTGACTTAACCCTATGCACTAGTGTAAAGGTTAGAGGAGACCTCATCCTTGCACTTTGTGTTCTTAATGAAATGCTAGAAAACAATGGAAAGCAACTGAAAAAAAGGCACAAGAAAGATTAATCCCATGTCAATGAACACTTGAACCTGATTCATCCATCAGTCCCACTGTGCTCAGAGTGAGCCCTAATGATGCATTGACCTAAGTCATTGGTCTGTAACTTGGTGTATAGTTGTGGGGGTTTTTCTTCTTTCATTTATAAATCTGTTCCTAGTTCCCGTGTTTCTGAGGTTTTAGTTGTAAGGCTTACAACATGTTACAGAAAAACTGAGCATTCTATTTGGGCCAGTGGGAAAAGATAGCTTAAAAGAATTTTTCTTTCTCAGTAGCTCATTAAGCCTGAAGTTTTACAGACACCATTATTAGTGTCTTACAGGTCAGACTTATTTTTTAGATCAATCGGTGAGTAGTGCTTGATCTACAAAGATGCTTTAGATGCTTTAGAGACAGATTTTTACAGGTCAACAGTTGAGTTCAGAAATTGATGTAGTCCCCTAAAACCTGGTAGTAGTTGCATTGAAGCTAAGATTCATTGTAAGTCTATCACAAAGCTGTAAGAGGGCTGGGTATGTACATTAACTGTGCTGATGAAATTTCTACAGTATGAGCTCGCTTGTTCTAACATTTACTTCGTGCCTTCTGGTGGCAAATTCAGCTGTGTACAAAATTATTTGCATGTAATCTTTTGATCAGAGAAACCAATTGTAGGGGAAGAACATGAGAAAAATGCAGTGGGGTCAGGCTGCCCCCCTTGTAAGGCCCTTGTAGAATGGTAGGGCTGCAGAGACCAATCTTGATTTAGTCTTTATTTAATCGTTCCAGGAATACACAGAGGTCTGCTTTCATGGAGCAGATGGAAAGACAAAACTGCAAATTAAATGTGAAAATGAGTGCTGATTCTCACTGTAAATATTTTCTGTTCTGATTTTATGGTATACAAGGAGGAGTAGAATAAGAAAAATATGCAGTTCTAGACAGATACAGATTACAGGCTTTTTAATAGAGGTACTTCTGTGTTGCCCAATGTGCATCTATTAATTATGAAGTGCTTGGTTAGATTTTCACGCACCTTCTTTTCATCTCCAGGCTTCCACTCCTGCTGAAGGCTGATTTTTTAGAACTCTGTTTAAAATATTCCTGCAAGAGTTTATGCTTACAGAACTCTTTTGTGAGTAGCAGGGCCTTTTATAAGCAGAGATAATGAACTGCGCTGTTCAATGCAGGCCAGATCCATAGGCCAGATTTTTAAAGATATTTAAGGGCTTATAGTGATGGAAAATGAATATCTAAGATGCTTTTGGAAAACCCTCAAGGTACTTAACCATGTCTACAGATGCTTTAAGAAAGTTATTCCAAGTGGTTGACTAAGGTGCAGTCACTGCTAGAGAGTTGAAAAGGGAAACTTCCTCTTACTATTGTAGCCATTAAAAATTTTTGCCTTTTTTATGACAGAACAATGGGAAAATATAGCTGTTTATAGAATCTGATAGTATAGGAAAGAAATAGCAATAAGTTCTAAAGGAAAACTGAAATTCATTTTTTTTTGGTTGTTTTTTTTTTTTTTTTGAGTAGTATGCTTCTCCTGTAAGCTCATGCTTATAACTGTAATGGATGAAGGCAGCCCCACACTGTTTATAAAGTCTCTATACTCAGCAAATGGTTAATCACAATAATTTGCTAAACCCTTTCTACGGTGTGGCTGAGGATTTGTGAAGTGTCAGCTGGTAGGTCTTCGAGAAAATCTGATCTGCTAAATGTATTTTGATAGCAAAAATCACATGCTGTTATAATTTTTTCTGGTTCATCATAATTCTTGTTGCAAACCTAGTATCTGGTTAGTATAGTCAATGTTTCCAAGTTTGCATTAATTTTGCTTGATATCATCTCATTTACTTACAAACACTGGGTAAGTGTGAATGCCAGGTGGATTGTTTTTAGGTTTGTTTTTTTTTGTGTGTGTATTTGCAAAAAAAACAGTGATACAATCCCCACAAGTGGCTTTTGTCAGTCAACCTTTTTACCCTGTTTTTAATCACTACTCCGTATTCTCAGTTTACTGTTTTTCTCATCAAATGCTTTTGTTTCAATTAACCAGGATGCTGAGAAATTGGCAGGTGAAGAACATGCATGGAAAGAAGTCAAAGATGCTGTAAATGAAGTGAGATATCCAAAATCAAAAGAAGGTATCCTTTCAGTGACAGGCTACAGTCTGCCATTCAGTTCTGAAAACAGTCTGGAGAGTCCCTTAGTATGCAGTTCATCTCTTGAAATTTATTTTGTAAAGGTTTATTTTTTTATGTTGTTTAAAATATTTTTTAATTCATTTAAGGTTTCAAATGTGTAATATTTATAATTGTATTAATAATACTAGAGTTTCTGATTACTAGGACTGGAATTGCTTCATGGCAGGAATAGTAGGTATCTAGGATGAGAAGGGATATTTTGGCTCAGATTTAGACTTCTGCCATCACAGTCATCACTTTATACAAATCCACTTCTGAATGAATCAAAGCTTAATCTGAAATACTGTTGAATTCTTTTTCCCGTTACTCCCATTGCCATCATTTCCAGGTTCTCATTCTTTGCACAGCAATTAAAATAACAGGAATATAATCACAGTCAGCTTCACTGCAAATATTACAGCATCATTATAATAAATCATAATAATAACATATAATAATAATTTATAATTAAGCAAATTGAATGAGATGATCTTGCACTAATAAACAGAACTGGAGCCTAATGGCCATCATGTAGATATTAAATCCAATTAAAAAAATTAGTGAACAGCAACAGCCAAAAAGAACAGAAGAGAGGTGGAGATTTTTACTACAAGACTATGAGTAATTTGATCTCTCTCATATTAGTCTATTCATTGAAATTTCACTGACTGTGAATTTGACCTATTGTAGCAAGATTCCTTACCATTTTCAGAAACATGGGCTTTCTCTGGAGCTGGAGAGAATTAAATCTTCCAGTAATCCTTTTCAGCAGCATAAAAAACAAGTTTGTATGGTGATGTTCCAGGCTGGACAAGTGGTCACAGTTTTTATTGTAACAAAACAAACAAACAAACAAACAAACAATATATATATATATATGTAAAAGCACAACGACTGAGGTTTTTTTCTTTCCAATCCAGAGAGATTCGTTTGTTAGCAATGGGGAAACACTCATCTCATCTAGCTTTAATTTATGTATATTTTCTAGTATGTCTTAAGTTCCTCTGTATTCACTGGATTGAGACAGACAGTACTAAAATAGTTCTTCAGGTATTCAGCTATACTTTAGAGCTCATGTTTTAACCTTTATGAAAGTTAAATTATAGATATGCAACATGCAGTTGCAATCATTGTTATATTGAAAGTATGGAGTGAGAATACTGGTGCTATATAATGTTCTTATATTTAATTACAGGAGAAATTGCACCTACTGATTTTTGCTAGTGTCTTTAATTAAGATTACTAATGTAACATTTTAATCAAAAGCATTGTAGAAAAAGGAATCAGAAATAGCTGACAAATACAACCTTGTTGTCTGTTCAGCTCCTCTTTTCAGACACGAGTTGTTTGAAATATGTCATCTTTCCTTCCATTGCACCAAAATACTAATTGTCATGCAGTAGTGAGCTCTACCTGAAGAGGGAGCTTGATGTTTGTCCACTTGCCAAGAATGGAGAACTTTCGTTGCTGAGGTCTGTAGGCTTTAGTTTCTGCAAAGGAAATTTTTTCAACAAATTAAACCGAAGTTCCGTACAGTTGAGAAAGTGACTTCTAAAATCTGAGCTACCAATAGCATGTTGGAGTGTTTTAATTCTAAATCTGCAGTTCAAGAACTTGAAACTATATGTGTGAATAAACTCAGACCCAAATTCCAGTTTAAGCATGCAAATTAAGATGCTAAACCCAATGCAAGGGTATTTCTCTACATCTCAGGCCACACAACAGTAGCATAGCTGGGTGAGGGCTGCTCCTCTAGATACAGGACAAAAGCTTCTCTTTTGTCCTGTTGCAGCTGATAGTGGATTTTCTAGTTTGCAACTTAGGTACCTGGAAATTTGACCCCATTAGGTTCTGCAATATAGCCCAACAGCTGTTAAATGCTAGTGCGTGAACAAAGCAGTCTAATAAGAAGTAAAAGCAGACAGACTAATACAGTGCATCAGCTAAAATGGTAAACTTTCAAGAATGTCGGTGCTTTGTACTTTCTGCAAAAATTGTATGAAGTTGAAATAATATCCCTCATTCTTCTGTTTGTCTGTCCTTAATCAGTTGTAAAGAATACATGGATGTTTGCCAGAGATATGAAGGTTAAGGTGCAATTTTCTAATAACACATTCCTTCCCTTATATGGTTCTTTCAATCCAAGGGCATGAGAGCAATTCACAAATAATTAGTTTAGCCTTGTAACAGCCATGCTATAAATCGTGGCCCAGCCACACAGTGGTCACATTCTTAAATTTAAGTATGTAAATATTCCCATGTTCAGGAAGGACTAAGTACTTCATCAGGGGGTTATCATTGTACATTTAAATCCATTGCTGGATTGGGGGTGAATAGTATTTTCAGTAATGTTGTGAAGAAGACTTTTGAACTTCCCTGAGCTGATTGTATACAAAAAACTGTGACACAAACAATGTTACTCCTTCTCCTACTATTATGTCGGAGGGGTGAGGGGATGGGGTGTTTATTTGATTTGTTCTTACTGGTTGGCGTGTATGGTATCTTTTTGGTGTTCAGAGTGCTTGCATTCGGGGACTCCCATCAAATCTCAGATACCACTGCTCATTTAAAATCTGGGAGTATTGTTATTCAGCTCAGTTGTGATCAGAAAGAAGAATCTAGTCTGCAGAGAAGTCAAAGCAGTGTAGAATGTAATGAAAATGAGTGATTTGTGGGAAGGAATATCCAACTAAAGTGAATGTAAGCCCCAGCTTACTTTTGCTCTCTTAGAAGCACATAAAGTCTTCTTATAGCACTAGAAGTAAAAATTTCTTTACGGTCAAGATCTTTAATTGTGAACTGCAGTCAGACTTCAGAGCTGCAATTATTTTCTTTCTCATTCATGAAACATGCAGTTGTATGTGGGAAAAAAAAAAAAAAAACCAACCAGAAACCCAGTCCTTCTTACAACTGTTTCAAAGAGAAAGAAAAATTATCTTAATGCCCTGTAGCTCTTACTCCTTGCAAACAACATTTAGAACTTGTATTTTTGTTTGATGAAAGATATTTCCTTAACTATGGCTAATTACAGAGTGGGAACAGGTTCTGTCAAGATTCCAGAAGCTCTTGAGGAGAAATACAGGTCGTCTTCCAGACACAAATATATATCAGCTGAAAATGCTTGACTGTGCCATGGATGCCTATATTAACCTTGAATCCTGGGAAGAAGCTTTGTCTTATGGCACCAGGACTTTGGGACCGTACAGGTAAGAAATGTAATGGGTTTCCAAAGATGGGGCAGAGGAGGGTCTCTCATTAAAAGCAAAGATTATGTTTTGTCTAGATGCTTCTTACTGGTTTTATTTGTTGCTGTACAACTTGTCTTGCTTTCCCAGTTAATGAATGAGGCAGAACTCCCATTCTGCTTCCACAGGCTGAGAGCAGTAAAATGATAATAGGAACTGTAATAATAACTGGTTATTAGCTCCTTACTGTTGCATGTGTTCAGATCCTGCCCCATCCCTGATCAGATGATTTCTTGTTCAGACTCCATTGCCATGAGGGTGTCAGTGTTTTATGTGGAGCTTGAGGGATAGGGAGCTGGCTGTAATAATACATATTCTCTGTATACTCTAGACACAGACTTTACAGAAAGAATAATAATTTAAAAAAAAAAATGTTGCAAAATGCAGTTTTAACTGGAAATGAAAAATCCCATGATCTGTATTTTGGACCATGAAGTGGGAGAAGCGCTTGCTGTTCTCTCCTGATCAGTATTTGTTCCTATGCTATGTGCTGGGAGAGTTTCTGAGTCTGATAGCCTTTTATCAATAAGGAAGGATGCTCTAGTTGATCATGCTCCATGTGGTAGGTCTTGATATTGTTTGGAACCTGGAGTTGTAATGAATCTTTAGTCGTCTAGTGGAGAAAGGGTAGGTACTGTCTGCTCTGTATTTGCATTGTTTGTAATTAAATATAAACCTGTGCTGAATGTCCAGACATAATGTCATTCATTCATGAATGTTCATTCTTGGTAAGATATTTTTTAGAGCATCTCTTTCTTCTCTGTGGTTCTACATGGTGTGATGTTCCAGTACATAGTGAGACATTGAGAAGTGTGAGAAGTATGCTAACGCTACTGTGAATACAAACATCTTAGATTTTGCATGTCTTCCCTAATCAAACCAGGGTGCCATCAGCATTCAACATTTTGCCTGAAGAAATTTCATCTATTTCTGATGCCCATTTCTGAATAAAACTCTAGGTTTTAGTTAAGAAACAAAACAGCATTTCAGAGCTTTCATTATGAAGTAATTAGTGAGAAATCTGCATAAGCTGTGATATATCAGAGCTGTAGGGAGGCTCACTATTCATAATGACTATCAGTTCTCAGAGGACGGCATGAGTGCCTACAGATTCTCACATTTCTTCAGGTGAAATTCACGTCATGCATGTTCCACTTAACCTTTCAAACAGGGCTCATGTAGTACTGCAGCAGTAGGTGATTCCTGCCATCCTTCTACAGTGTGCCACACTCCAGACGAACAGAATAGTCAGCCTGTTTAAACATTCCTTTATTAAATTAAAAATAACATAGCACCACAAAAAACCACAAAAACAAACCTTCTCTTATTTTATAATTAAGTCAGTACTTCACAATCAAAAACTGAGGATTTTTCTACAAACATTTCTGAAAGCAGAGATCACATTGAGACCAAGTGCAATTTTACCAGATAATTTAATAAAGCTTTCTCTGTTTTGCTTACTGAAGTGTACTGTAGTTTTCAAGCTGTTTAATGCAGGAGCCTAGAGATGAAGGAAAGGGTTCAACTGTGCGTTCAATTAGCATCTCTTAAGGAATGCTATTTACATGAGATATTTTACCTTTTTTTTTGCACCTGGAAGAGCTTGTCCTTGTTCTCTGTTAATCCAAAAGGATTAATTAAGAAAGATTTTCAGTTGTTGCCTTTTCCTTATACCTTCAAGACATCACTACAAGCTTTGACACACCTGAAACAAAATCCTCAGTTTCTCATTACAACAAATTGTGCCCTAAGCAGCAGGAGAGCAAGTCCTAGGAAATCTTTTGGGATGCACTGAATTTCTCCTGTTGAATCAATCTACTGCTTGGCTGCTCCTGCAGTTCCATTATAGCTATCTATTTTCCTTTCCTGAGCTCTGGAAAAAGTATTCATACAGGTCTCCACAGGGAATCACCTGAGAATTCGAGCAGTCCTTATAAATAGGAAATTATTGTTACAACCTTAAAGGCTCTGGAGATTTGGTCAAAAATAACTTTAATTTCAGGCAATGTGTTTATTGTGCATTTTCCATTTCTTTAGCAGCAGGATTAATTTTCAGTGCTGTGTGACACATTGTATCATAATGTATGTTTTCATTCTGGTGGTTGCTGACTTTTTCAGAATCATCCATTTCATGTAACTGGCAGAGACAGATGGTTAAACTACATAAAACTGACTTGTCATACTGAATACCAACCTTTATGTTTTAGGTAGTGATGGTAACCTGTGTGGAACGTAGTTTAGGACCTCTCAAATATTTTTAGAACTTCCAAAAGAGAGGGATAGATGGTGGCTGTCAAAATGAAAAGCTGTCTTCTATTTTGCTGAACCATAACTGTCCATTATTTACATGCACTTTCACTGAATAGCCTAAGCCAAATGCATCTATGCAGTTTTTCTTCTAAGTGCAACAATAAGTTTGTCTGTCCAAGCGCCTTAACAAAAGTTAAGATGTTTGCCTGAGTGAAAGCTGCCCCACATCATAGTCAGAACACAGCAGCTTGCAAAAATAAACTTCCTCTCAAAACCTGGTGAACCTTAACTGCAGAATAACAGAGTATCAGCAAGAGGTGTTACATGGGTTTGCCTAGCCAGAGCACCTTCACAGTCTAGGCTAACTTGCTCTTGAAGGATTGGATTCAGAGATATCGATTAAGGCAGACTTCTTGTAGGTTACCTCTGAGGAAGGACCCTAACATTTAGCCCTTAAATTGCAGAGAAGGCACATATGTTCTGGGGACTGGGTTTGGTTTTTGGTTGGGTTTTTTTTTCTTCCTGTCTCAAATGTTCAGTGCTTACATTGCAGACAAAGCATGGAAGTATGTTATAGAACACTGCTAGGTGTCCTCAGCTTTGCAACTGAGTAATAGGAGGAAAAGGAATAGCTAAGTGACACCATGAGCCTTCTGGATTTAGGAAGCAGAAGGGGCTGGATAAAGCTGTGTCACCTCTCTGGGTGCCTGTCATATCAAGCCTGGTGAGATTCTGATATAGAGAGGACAAACATACTTGTTTCTGTTCTGCGCTGCTCATAATCTCCTGCTGAAATTACAGCTGATATGTAAGTCTCACTGATTTTCAGATGGGCTGTTTTTATTAAGAGCCCTTCATCTCCAGTACTGCAGTAGTAGGAGTTACTGGAGGGCTCCAACATTAAAAAAAGGAAATTCCTTCTTTTCATTCTGTACAGAAGTGTTGTGCAGAAGTGATGTTCTGTTTCTTCCCCCAGCAAGCTTGCACATCCTTCCTCCTCTGTTCTCCTTCTGCTAAGTCAGCACTGATACAGGGCTTTGCTGATGTGGCTGTTCTGCTTCTGAAGTGGGAGGGAGCTGGGTAGGTGTAAGCATTCCATATTTGTGTTAGACATGCATCATTTGTCTACTCTTCTCACTTCTATTCTCTATCCCTTCCATTGACCGTTTGCAATATCCTATTACTTCACCTTTCCCCAGTGACAAAGGTCTTCTAGGGAACAGGGAAAGCAATCCCAGCCAACACAATTTCAGATTGTTTTGCAAAGGGCTGGTTTGAAGAACAGTGGCCGGGATGTGCTTCTTGTTGAGCATTTTGTGAGAACATGGCTGAATATTCATTGTGTGAATGAAATGTCAGCCAGGAATTATTGATTTAGAATTGTAACTCAATAGATATGATGGACTGTAGTTTCTGAGTATGTGAAGTTCAATCAAAAGGCAGATTTAAAAAAATCATAGTTGCTCTAGCATCTTTTTGATAAGTCATGATCTTGTTAAAAAAGTCAAAACCAGCTGTAGAACCTAATATTCTTGGAAGAGACTCTGAACCTATTTTTCCTTCTTCAAAAAAGTGCTCCAATAAAGGGTCTGATTTTCTTTTGGTCATATTTCCCCCCCTTTTCAAATGTGTTTTACAAGAAAATCCTCCTCTTACAGGTACATGTTTTGAAATATATACATGATATATACAATGACTGAAAATAAATTAAAATTCCTCATCTTTAACCTATGATAATATATATAGATATAGTTCTCTGCCGAATTCAGAAGACTCCTGAGTACTGAGTAGTTGTGAGGCACTTGACTTGAGTTTACTTTTAGGTTGAAAATCTGAGTATGTAGAAAACTCAAAGAAAGAAAATACAAAAGTGAGCTGCAGTGATAAATAGGACCACTGGGGGATGCTAATGCTCAAGGGTTAAAGTCTCGGTTTAGCGCCAGTCGGCACCCTGGTTGAGAGAGGTCCCCTGGGGACTTCTGCGTGGCTGGCACATTTCTGAACCTACAGATAGTAGTAATTCAGTGGCCAAAGTTCAATGTCTTAATCATAAAAACATCAGTAGTAAACATAAATCTTACCTCGGGGATCACCTGAAAGGGAGAGAAAAATGTGAAGGTGGAGAAAGCAATTCAAAGGAAGAATGAAACACAGAACAGAAAGAATAAAATCTACCTTGCTCACTTTTTCTGGGGTCTTAGGAAATGGCCACAGGCATTTATCTCTAATGTTTAGACCAAAATATGTGGAAAGAAAAGAGGAAAAAAAAACATCTTACAAAAGAGCTGTAAGAGATTACAGGAAAATCTGAATAGCTGGGTTATCCTTTCCATTGTCTGAACAAACAGGTGTGAATCAAAATTTAGGAACTGGTTTTTGGTTCATAAATGGTTATACTGATGTGTTATATAGAGGTGGTAAGGAAGTAGTGCCAAGTAAACACCAGAGATTTTTGAAAGAAAAGGAAATAGGTACATTTGCTTAAAAGAGTAGGTTGTGTCTGTACAAAGGTGCAAGGCTGGGGACTCACAGCTCGCTGGAATCTCAGAGAGCTGTTGCTATTAACCCAGTGAAGAGCACCAAGCAGCCGTGGTGCACCTTACACATAAGTAAATCAACAGAAGGAGGAGAGTTTGATAGTGACAAACTGCTAAAGCAAGTATAAACAGTGGATAGCACCAAGATCATCACTCCATTTTTCTCTCAGGTTATTGATAGCATATCATTCTTCACTGCTTGTGTTTACTTAGTTATATGAATTTAACTGTCACTATTAGTAAAAATAAGAGAGGAGAAAAAATATACATCACAAAAACATGCAAACTGTAAACTTTAGTTGGTTGCTGGGGTTTTTTTTTGACTCTCTTGGTAGGAAAACCCGGTATAAATTGGAGAGTGCATTGTCTCTTGGTAATTCTTCCAAAACACAGATATTTTTAGGAATATTTGCATAATTTCTGGCTTCCATGTACCTGTTTTATAGATTGAACAGGGAGCATGCTTGTCACTGGCCTTATATCTTTAGGAATTTCTTAAAGCACTTCAGCAGCTCACTCCTATTCCTCGTTGCTTCCTTCCCTCCAGATCTCTCCAATCCTCACACCCTTTTCCAAAAAAGAAAAGCGGATATTTTATGTCTGAAGTCTGGTGCCGAAGTTATCTGTGCCCTGATCGATCATTTCCCACACAGGAAATAGAATTTCTGTTTTGCTGCTTGCTTGCTACGTGCATCTGCATAGTACCAGTGCCTTCCATTCTTCAGTTCTTTTCTGGTAGTTTTTCTTGTATTCTTCCATCATAACCAGGTGTTGTCCTCAAAAGTGACACTGAGGTGCATAATCCTCAATGACTTCTGTAATCTCACACTTCCCTAAGTGCTGCTCTTGTACCTCATTTTCACACATCATGCATATAAGGAAGAAGTTTTTTACTGTGAGGGTGGTGAGGCACTGAAATGGGTTGCCCACAGAAGTGGTAAATGCTCCATCCCTGCCAGTGTTCAAGGCCAGGTTGAACAGAGCCTTGGGTAACATGGTCTAGTGTGAGGCATCCCTGCTCATGGCAAGGGAGCTGAAGCTAGATGATCTCAAGGTCCTTTCCAAGCCAAACCATTCTATGATTCTATGGGTAAAATTTCTCACTGTTCTCTCCAGTTCATGCCAGCTGGTTTTCGGCATAATTTTTATGTTTCTAAGTTGTCCAATATACTCTATCACACGAGTAGATGTTCAGCAATATCAGTGTTAATTTGCAGTACCTCATTCAGTACATACCACATTTCTTAGGTGGGCTAAAAATTTGTTAAATAGCTTCATTGCTGCAAGATTTTTTTGACAGTGTTCATTTAGTAGCTGTATTATTTATATGCTGGTGCTTACTGGCTTCAATTTTAGCTTCTAATTTCAGTTTTGGTCTCATTTTCACTTATGTCCAGAGCTAGTTGAATCTGAGTTTTACAGATAGTGATCTCTGAGTGATGTTAGTGAACTTAATCACTAAGTTTCCCAGAGGTTCCTTTTTCTATGGCACAACTACAAGTGTTGGTTTGTCCATCTCTCACATACGTGAGGTGTTTTAGGACACTTCTTGAAAGAGCTGTGTTCTGTGTCAATAATAGCTTCATCTGTAGACATTTTTTTAACCCCCTACTTTCTGTTAAGATGTTAGGCCATTCAGGGCTTTAGTACTTTGTCTAAAATAAGGATTTCAGTCCTAGTCTACCTGTCTATCAGAGCTGAAAGCTTTAAGCTTCAGTTTGGTTGGGTTTTTTACTTAAACAGTAATAGTTGATATCTTTGTGTTGTAATCAGGGATCCTTATTTTTTCTTTGGTACATGCATACTTGCAGTTTAGAAAGTGATTACTTATGTAGCCCTTACCTGAGCTCTTTCATCAGTCTGCTTGCTACTACACTCCAATTAAAGGACAAACATAAATAAAATAGAAGTGAGTATTAAATGTGTACTAAGTAAATACAAAGCTCTCATGCTAACCTATAAATGCATGAATAGATATTACAAAGATCTGTGTGCTTTGATAAAAATGCAACATAGTTATTCAGCTGGAATGATTTTGAGAATGATTTTTGGGAATTCATAATGTCTGTGTGAATTCTGCTAAGAAGAAAAGGGGGCAGTTGATGGCTATGGATTCTAAACAAAGGTTTAGTTAGAACCTGAGCTAAAATGTGATTGGGAAGTGATATCAAGGGAACAATTAACAGTTAAAAATAGACATGTATGAAGCATGCATGATGTTTTGGATTCCTTAACAGTAACTGAGTATTGCTTTGAGAAAGCCATTTTAGAGGCAGAGGTCGTGGTGAAGAGAGTGTCAAAGGGGAGGATGATCATTATGAAAGAAAGATAAATTTACGATACTACCTCTGACAAAAGAGACAAATAAAGAGAGGGTGTGCAGAAAATAGCAGCAGAGATGTTGTAAGGAACAGTGCATTCTCTGGGGGGAGAATTAAGAAGAGTGATTTTAGTCAGAAAATATCTACTTCTTTGTTTGAATAAATTGTCAATTTGAGTTGAGGAGGCAGAGAGTGGAAACTTGGCAGTAGTTCTAAGGAGGAAATCAGTTAAGAGTTGCTAATGGTGGAGATGTGAACAGTGGTGCAAAGGGAAACTTGTGGTATTTAAACAAAAAAACAATCTAAGCAACCTTAGAGATAAAGGCTGAAAAGGGTGAAAAGAAATATTTTTTTCCATTTAAAAAAATGGAAAATGGTCTTAAAGGAAAAATACAGTCGCAAGGGAGCAGAAGATAAGGAGAACAGAGAAACTGAAGACCACAGTTTGTTTAAAAGGGTAAATCAATGAGATTGTCCAGGGAGAGTGAGTGATGGAAAGATGGTGCTTTGAAGAAGGACATGCAGAATCAGAAGTATTGTCAAACAAAAACTGCCAATGAATGATCAAATTTTTAATGAGATGATCCATCCAGCAGAGAAAGTAGAGAATGAAGGTCAGAGAGGTTCTACAGCAAAATAGGTGATGCTGAAGTAAGGCTGAAATTTCCCAGACTGATATTGACAGCAAATGAACAGAAATGAGCATGCAGGTGAGAGGAAAAGGTAAATTACTGCAGTGAGTAAATCCTAGGCACCACTCAGTTACTGATGTGATGATAAACTACAAGCTCACCAGCATTTGAATTTGCTAGTTATTGAGTATAAGGGCTAATGGAAGATCTTATTAGGAATGCATTACTCAAATATCCCTGAAAACCAGAAATATCCATATTTTCAGGTCCTGCGTTTACTAAGCTCGTTCATAATGCTACCTTGGTTAATAGGTTCATATATATGTCCACCATATCAAATCTCTGAGCCAAATTTCTCTTGACCTGTTCAAGGTCTGTTAGTCAGTTTTCCTTAACGTCATAAAACAAAAAATCCGTTCCTTCTATACAGGAAACATTTGGAAGTACCAGAACTAGTTCTGAATTGTCCAGTTCTGATATAAGAAACAACACAGATACATCATGATGGCACTCTGCCTCATATAATCAGCAGCAGAATTGTGCCATAGGGGACTACTCAAGGAAATGCTGAAAATTTTGACTGCTACACAAAGACTATTTGAGCTACCTTATAAATACAACAGTTCCTGGCCTTCAAAAATTTAGTCAGCAGTTAATCACCTCCTTACTTCTCTCAAGAACATCTAGATGTTGGACTATGCAATTTAGAGTGAAAGGGTTGATGGTGTGATGTGACACCATGCTGACCTGCAAAATCCTCCTGCATGTATTCCCTTGGCTGCCCCCAGAGGTGCTGCTTCTTTCATCTCCACTTTGGTTTTCTTCTAGAAAAATCTATCTGCTTTAGTCCAGAACACCAGACACTGTCTGTTAAGCCCCAGGTAATCTGGTTCCATGGATAAGCAGCTGATGGACTGCTGCTTCTCTCTCATACCCTACCTCTCCTAGATACCCTTCTCTTCCCTTGAGTATACTGGATTGGATCCTTTTTTTCCCAGGTTTAGTTTTTCATTTCATCATCAGGCAAGTCACAAGAGCCTGAATTGCCTTTAGTTATGTGACTGTGAAGATGGAAGTAAGAAGGAAGAATCAGAAAGCAAATGTCTGTGGGTAGAGCTCTGAACAAAGATGGTAACTGTTTACTAATGCTGGAAGGCTAGCAAAAGGCAGACTATTGCACTGCTAAGGAAAAAAGCTCTGAGAAACGCAAAGTAGGCCACCCAAAGGGCCATGTAAGCTGACAAATGTGAGCACAAGATAAATATATCAGAGGAAAAACAATCGCCTTTCAAAAATTATGCTATTCTACTAATGAATATTAAAAGAATTGTGTATATTGAAAGCAGAATAAAGTAATCTTGGAGGAAAACTGGGGAATGCAATGCACACACGGCCAATAAAAGAAGAGGAAAGAGTATAGGCAACCAAAGAACAATTGCAAGAAGCCCAGAAATGCCAAAATCAGTGAGGAAAAGCCTTCCTTTCTCTTAACTTCTTCCCATCATCACAAAAGGTAAAAGAGAGAAAGGCAAAAAAAATTGATACTGTTACAGTTGCAAACACTTTCCTATGAGGAAAACCAGCTTTCTCTAGCCATGCAGTGTGCTCTTGGAAAATACAGTTGATGGGCTGTCAGAAGTAAGATAAAGGTCTTGAATAAAAGTGTGTTTCTTAAAGCCACATAATGAATACATTTCCGTATTAACTCAGGTATGTTAAATGGTGTGCACCAAGGACTTAATGTACTTTTAAGGCTGGCCAGCATTTCAGAAGTCTTCTGAAAATTGGCAAAAGTGACAGCCACAAGTAGAAGCATCCTAAACACAGTCTTTCTACTTGATTCATTATTGATGAAATAGAAAGGAGAAGAAAAGAAAATCTTTTCATGCATTAGTGTGCTTGGCAGACTTTGAAAAATGGAATTAGATCCTATATTGCTTCAGAACAAAAGCCTTGGTATATACAGTCATAAAAAGGAAAACATTTAGGAGATTAATTTTCTTGTCAAAGGGGAATTTTCAAGACTTACCACAGCATTTTGTGGAGAGCTTCACTTTAGGCAGTGCCACAGAATACTTGTTTTTAAAGTGTTTATGTGAGTATGACTGGAGATCTTGCTTGGGAAGAATGGAAAATTGATGCATGTTGTACTGTTTGAGATGCTCTGAAACACAGACATTGTGTCCTGTGAAATACAGTGTAACTACTCTAATCTTAGAAAAAAACACATAGAATAACTTAGGACCAGGGGAATGACCTACTAGTTAGTTGCTTGCTTTCATGACAATAGCTAGAGATAAGTTATCTTAGATATTTGTCTCAGTACTGCATCAGTGTAAGGCCTTATATTTTTCAAGGGATTTCAAAATGTGTAATCAAGTTGGGTAATATTACCTCTGCCAATTCAACATCTCAGAATTGTGAGATGAAAAGCAGGTTTACATGCTTGCAGTAAGATAACATCCTGAATATGTTTTCAAACTTTATCTGTTGTTATCTGTCTGGATTCAGTTCATCTGTGTATTGTCTTTCTGTCATATTTGCAGTGCAGGTGAGCTCTACCAATACTGAGTATTTATCAAGAGGCACTATCAAATTGTGCAAGGTTTCTTGTGCCATCAGAGAGAAAGACAGAGTGGGAAGGGGGAAAAAAGGTCTTTTTCATTTGATAGAGCATGGACATTAAGCTCTGACACAAGTAAAAGTATGTTGATTTTCACTAAAATTCTTAATTTTATTAAGTACTCCATCTCTTCAACTCGCTGCCTTGCTCTGAGAGCAGCGTTGTACTAGAGAAGTACTACTGTCTTCCGTTACCTTGAAGGGAGCAACAAAGTACAGCAGTTATACACATCTCATGTGTTAAACTGTGTCCACTGATGAACAACCAGCTCCAGGCATGGCAGTAGGACGTGACTTTTCCCCTCCTGTTTGCACTGGTGAAGACTGTCACTGCGCCTGATCATGGCATTTGAAAAACCCCAGAGATAGAGCATTTTCCACATCCAGTTTCACTAATAAAAACTCACAGTGAGTTTTACTCAGACCCTGCTAAATTCAGCGAGAGAAGACTGACAATAAATTTGCTGATAACTGAAAAGAATACAGCTCCATAGAAATCAGTGGTGGTTTGTGGATCCTGGTTTTGGCAACTTAAGTTTGGTGGCAAAAGGCCTTCACAGTTGATGATAGTGGTTTAGTGTATATAACTCAGGTGTCAGTCTACTTGGGGAGTCAAGCACTGAGTTTTCTTTATAAAATCTATTTCAAAGATTTGAACTAGACAAATATTTATGAGATCAAATGTGGAAGAAAATGTACTTCCAGTTTCTGTGATATTCACCCTAAAATACTATCCTTTCCTTTTCCTGTCCAGTATTTAATTGCAGGTGAGGCTACTCTTAACTAATCAAACTTATTTTACATCAGGTCAGGATGTAAAGGATTGTCCATGAAACTCTGCTTTTCTCTTAGGCACAAATGCAGGTGTTCATGGTGTATATTCACATTTTGCATATCCTTACACCAGTTTCTCTTGCTGTTACTGCTTCCTCATTAGATAAATTCAGTTAAGTGGGTTGCTGATGTCTTTAGCAAGTTGGGCTGTATTTTACTTTAGTTCCATTGCTATTATTTTTCAGACCTGCCTATTATTCCCTGTCTTTGCAGTCATTTTATCAAGATCTATTTTTAATGTTTTCTAGCAAATATATGCATGCTGAAGCCATACAAGTTCCATTCTAGTAAAAAGCACAATCCTTTGCCCAATTCTGCACAGTCTTCATATGGCTCATCCCAGGGCTACCCTTTGGCAAATTTCTGCTTACTTTTGTTTAACTGAGATTGACAAAAGTGATTTGATTTCTAGGTTCTTTGGCAGTGCTAGTGGCAGCAATGGCTTATATAGAGATACCTTAGCCTGTTCCTGAAACAAAGTTAGTGTGTTGTATTCAATGCAGTAACACTACCCCAACTTGTGATTAAGTGCTTAGTGAGTTCCATTTCCTTATAAGAACATGTGTAAGAACCCAAGAATGTATGCCACAAGTGAACTAAGCATTAATCTGTCAGCAGTTTAAGTGTGTTTGGGATAGTGCAATGGAAATATGCGGTAGTGACACAGTGTTTGTTCTCTGGGAAGCACTCAAGAGCAGATGGAATCTGTAAAATAGACTGATTCATGAAAGTGTGCAGCTTCTATCAGATTTCTTGGGTGTTTTCTTCTTTTAACCTAAATAAACACATGCCACATACGTTCAAATTTTCAGTAATTGTAGGTACAGGTAGGGAACACAGCATCAATAGCACAGTAATTCATCAAGAAGGGATTTCTATTTGAAGGGTGTGCTTCTCCTATAATAATGAGATGGGTAAAAAGTACAGTGTCATTGTAGGTAAATCCTAAGAAACTGAAAAAAAATAAAATTAAAGTTTCTACACCAACATAAATAATAAGATGCTGTAGTCTCATTACAATTCAATGAAAATTAAGTCCATACCAGGTGTGTCTTAAAATTCTGCTATAAATCAGTAGCATCTATAAAAATGAAGTAGTGTTGTATGGAAATGGCATACAAATCTGTAACATTTAATAGAAAATGTTATGCATCCTACAGATCTGTTGAAGCATAATATAAAACTCTGCAGACAATGCATATAGTTGCAAGTTGAATGCCACTAGGGCATGTACATAAGGGCGACATTGTATTTGTATCCTTAATGGTGGCAACCTGAGCTCCACCACTTGCTAATCTGAAGAAATAATAACCTTCATGTCAAGATCTGGAAGATCCTTATATTTGTGCAAAGCTTCACCACAGTCACTACTTTATGGATTTTGAGTTGTGTGCCCTTGTAGTGGTGACAAATTAATTTTTGTGTTCCAAAATTCACGGAAAGTTGAACCTTAGGATGGAATTTGCAGACAGCCTATACTGACATTTATGCTATTGCCTTATACTGAACTAAAACAGCTTAATAACTGAATCGAAAGCCTAGGCTTTCAGAAGCTTGAGGGTTTTTCATGTTTTTAAAGCAATCAAATCGATGTGTCTCCCAAAGCTAAAAAGAGGATGTGGATTTCTTATATGTTGCTTTCTGTGAGTGCAGAATTTCTGTACCTGTAGCAGAGATCTTGTTTCAGCTGATTGTGAGAAATTTGCCTGGGGTGAGTGGGGTAAGAAATAATATTAATAATGTGTCTCTGGAAATTCTCCTATAGTGAATTATGTGTGCTGCTGTCTCCAGTTAGCTTTAAAATTACATTTTTTATGTTCTTAAGGGTATAGTATATGCAATTCTATTGAACTAGTTTGCATGTGCTGTTGGTAAGATGCTTTTGAAAAGCTCAATAAATGTTATACCTCTTCAAACCTGAATGAATCTTGACTATGCAAAGTATGCAAAACCTGTATAGCTGAAAAAAACGCCCACGCTACCGTTTTTCCTAGCTATAGCGCATCATGCAAGTTCTTTCTGCCCAGAGCACAGGCGAGCACAACAGCAAGAGCCAGGGACATGCTGAAAGAATGCTGTACATTGCTTCAGTAAATCCTTGGTCTTGCAGCAACCACTACGAAATTAAAGACACTTTGGAGTGAATGGGGCTTCTATGATTGTGTTGTCTGTGCCTTTGCTTGTTAGTACTATCTAGCAACTTGCATAAAGACAGAGATGTCAAGCATATGACATTCCTACAAGTTTGTAGAAAAAAAGAGGCCCCATATAGAGTACCTAGAAAGAAAGAAGTTTAAGCTCATGTCCAAATGATTAATAGACAACAAAAGGTCCACATAACAAAAAGCAGTTTTTAACGCATGGGTGATGGGGAAAAAGCTTCACACCTATCTTCCTATGGTAGTGTAAAACAACCATGAGCCATAAGGAGTTTTGCAAATTTTGTTGTTCCCAGAACCAGTTGAACTGTTGTCATTCTGCTGCTCCCCTCAGTGGCACACCTATGGGCAGAAGCTAAGCACTTTCTCACCCCCACTGGGGAAAGTGGGAAGGTGCAAAAAAGGTGAAAGGGAGTTGTAAACAACAGCCAGTTGCTTGTTCTGAGGCCCGTATTTCTCTTAGAAATTATGTCATCAAAGTTCAACATCTGTGTCTTACAGGCATCATGCTCCATCATATTCCAGCTTGGTCTGCTTTAGATAAGCAGAATTTGCACAGTATTGATGGAAATATTAGCCTTCCTGCCTGATTTTAGTGCTACAGAATCATTGATTTGGTTTTGTTTTAGTTATTTTATTTGGTTTTAATTATTATAATTTTAATGTATGGAGCAAAAAGTTACCATGGTAAAAATGGGGCAAAAAAAATTTAAACCGAGGAAAATCTAGAATCCTGTCTACAACTTCAGTGTTATTTGAACATTATGTGAGGAAAAAAGGTCACTGCATACACAGCAGGTTTTGCTACACTGCCTAGGCAAAGCTGAAAGGGTTTGACAAGTCTGTATTCTTTTATATATCAAAGTAAATACAATCTTTGCTTAATATTTTGGAAGACTTTCAGAGCCATCAGGTATAATACTTGGCAATGTTGTAGTAACTGGCAAAATTCTCTTGCCTTCATTAGGGCTAGTGTTTCATCTGTTGTGCTGGTTGTAGATCAGTCAGCTGTAGATGGCTTCTGGATGAGTCATATGGAAGTGTCCCAAGGATCTTCAGAACTGTCAAGTCTTACACACTGGGTAGGAAACTTGCTCTTCTGACCTCTCCCTGGTACTCCCCACCCTCACTGCAGTGGCTGTTGCTTGTCTCCATCTCCGTGTCTGTCACATCTAAAAATGAGGATCCCTGGGAAAAGTCATCTGGAATGATTTACTGCTAGATGATTCATTATCCAGAAGCAATGCAGTGACAGATCCTCCTCTTTCACGTGCATGGAAGTACAGTGCTCACACACATGCTCATACACACTTGTCATCCAGTGCCTGAATCCTGTGTGTGTGGATCACATAGCATGTTTCTCTTCCTTGGTTATTTATGCACAAGTGCACTTTCATAAATTCAAGACCAGATTCACTTTTATGTACATAATTTTTAAATTAGCAAAATTCTCTGGAAGTAAGAGAACTGAACTTATGACTTTTGTTCACTGTAGGAGTTTTTGTTATGATATGTTGATAGATGTTTCTAATTCTGAGTTCAATGAAGCATTGCTTCTCTTTCATTTTAGTATAGCCACATTTTGCAATTTTACTTTATTCTCAGTAGTTGAAGATATCTGCTTTTCACAGTCTAAAGGAGATTATAAATTATTTTATCATGTAATTGAGACAAAACAGTGATTTAGAAAGCAGAGATTTTGTGAGGCATCGATAGAATGCTTTTCACTGTGTTAATGCACCCTCTTCTGCTGTACAAAAGGGTTTTGGATAATGATAATGTTTTGATGGGTTTGTTTATTAGGGGGTTTTCAAGTGTTTTTTAAATACCAATCTTCAACTTAAGATCAGTGAAGAAAACTACTGAACTACTGAGTGAAAGTTCAAGGAAATTAAAAGGGAACTTTTGAAATTAAAAGGGGGATTTTGAAACTGACTGTATTACTTTCCTTGTCTTGAAAAGCACACTTTGCAGTGTAGTAGTTTAATAAATTATGGTCCTTTTTTGAATGGCACTCCTTAATAAGCTGATACATTCTTCACATTTCTCAAATTTCTTTTCCATAGAGATCATGTGAGGCCAAAACAATCATAAGATTATGTATCCAGTTTTGTGAAGACTGATACTTGCACAGCTCTTGACCTCTTCTTTACTCTTTCACAGCTTTTGATTTTCAGCGATTTCAGTGTGGTGACTTGGTTTCAAAATATTTTTTAAGAGAAAACAAAGAGAGGTTGGTGGATCAGAGGAACCAGAGGTAGAGATACTATCTAACTTGAAGTGACAGAAGAATGAAGTCTGTGTAGTGTAAGTCTAAATAGTGAGAAGAAGTCCAGCCTCTGGCTGATGTTGGCAGTATATTTGGGAGTAGAAGTTTTGGAGATGGCTCATCACAATCTGAAGGAGCAAGCCCTGATTTATGTACTGCCTTGTTTTTAATGCTGTCACCATTATTCCTTCACCAGTGTGAAAATATCTCCGATTCGGTACATGATCTGCTGCCTTTGTCATTGCACGTTGCCCTGTTTCATCCCTGACACCAGCCTGTGTGTTCCCTTTGACCAGCCTATCACTGATCTTTAATTCTGCTGATACAAATCATGTCAGTGGCCAGAGTCAGGTTATATTTATGTAGGATATATTCATCTCTCTGTGTCTAACAAGAATACTGCATTATTTCGGTGGGGGGGGGAAAAAGTAAATAGACATACTTCATAAAATGTTGTCTGGTTTATTTTCCTCCTGAAGACAGCTTGCTAACAACAGTCACTCAGGAGATATGTTTTTCTTCTTTACATTTAACTGTTTGCCTTTTGTAAGCCACAGATTTCCCTGAAGTGCTATCCATAAATGTACAAGCATACGGAAAAGTTGGCTGCAGACGTGTAATGAGCATACTGGAAACTTGCAGTCTGTGGACTCCTCGAATCACAGGATTTCTGAGCCTTACTCAGTATGTTTCTTGTAACCTTTCACTGCTTCTTAATGCACCAGTCCTTCATGATAGCTGTGGCGACACAAGGACAACTTATACCTGTATGAAGCTCTGGGCAGTGACATGTCAGCTTTAGAGGAAAAACACGACAGTGCCAACTCTCAACGAGCTAGTTGTTCACTGGTATCCAGAACTAAGACAGCCGTTTTTCCATTAGATTTTGTCTCTGATTGACTGACTTTTTATGCTGATTGACTGAATCTTAGCTATGCTGCACTGTTCATGCACTACTTATTGCATATCAGACAATTCACCAGAGACACAGCATAATGGGGCTTAGAGTGCACAAAACAGAGTTCCCCATGAGTAGAGAATTTATAACATTTTTCCAGCGTGCATTCTGTCATACCTATCTTGAGGCAAGCTCACACTGTATTCTTTACCTTGGGGAAAGTAGTATTGTTATCTTTCTCTTCTGTTATCTTGGGGTTTTTTTTTTACAATATGAAAACATCTTTGAGATTTCTACTTCACTGCCAAATTTAGCTACAATTGGCCAGTGGATTCAGAAATTACTAGACAGATGATGGCTCCGTAAATCTTGTTATCAGGCTAAAAAAGGGATTCTTTACCCAAGCTGTCACATCAGAAGATAAAGCCAGCAGGTCAGGGAAGGACAGGCTAACAAGATGAGTATGAACAGGGCATCAGTCCTTTCCAGCCTTAGGCAGGCTGACTACTGGTTGGCATGAGTGACATGTTACCAGTTCCCGCATAATCTTGGCATTATCCTGGAACTATGGCAAGGAGGAGTTTTAATGAGAGATTTGCTGAAAACTAATACACAGTTTTATGGATGCTTCTGTGAAGCTTCTTCCAGGTGTGAAAGGCAGCTTGAGAGAAACTATAGTGGGGCAAAATGGGAAGTTTAAACTATAGTGAGGATGTTTCTCATATTAGTGTCACTAAGCAATGAAAATGGAACATCTCAGTTTGTTAGATACCCCAGCACTGATTAGATGGTTTCAGCTAATCAATTTCCTGATTGCAGTGGAGCATCAACTTTTTTTTTTTTTTTTGGGGGGGGGGGGGCCGGCAGTTTGGCCG
>JAOEHY010012784.1:2184-18168 GCA_025447955.1 Psilopsiagon aurifrons
GTAGTGGTTTGTGTTATATCTTAGTTACTAAACTGTTCTTATCTCAACCTGTGGGAGTTGCATTCTTTCGATTCTCCTTCCCATCCCTCCGGAAGAAGAGGGAAGAAAAAGGGGGAAGTGACTGCACAAACTGCGTGGCTGACTTACGGCTTAAACCACGACACTATTTGAACGCTAAGAATTTTAAAAATTACAGGAAGAGAGTTATGAGTCCTAACTGTGAATGTTAACCTTACCTTGAAATACTGCCACTTTCTGCCCAGTGTCTCTTTATATCCCATTTACTTCCTATCATAGGCATTCGCTTCATACCTGCTATGCAGAGTATTTTCAGTAATGAAGACTGAAGTTCTTTCCTTTCACTAGAACACTTACTGCAGGATGTCCTGCCACTTGGATTACTTCGGCAACAGCATTCTTAACTGAAACTGGATCTCTCACATCACACTGGACAGCATGAACCTATGTAATAATGGAAAGACAGTTGCAAAACTTCAAAACTATGTCACTCATAAATTCAATATGCCCACAGAAGCACATAATGCATAAGAATTCTATAACCATTTAAAGTATAACATTTGCAAAACTGTAAAAATTTACCTTATTCCCTGTTTTAGAAGAAATTTCTTCTGCTGTTGCTTTCAAAACATCCAGCTTCCTAGAAACAAGTACACAACATCATTAAATGGTAAATTAAATGCAATTAGAATTCAGAATAATAAAATTTGAGTATTATTTTTTCTGAGCAAATGAGCTAAAAGTTCCAACATGTGCACATGTGTGTGTTGCTGATTTTCCTGAAACTATGTTTAGTCACTAACTTTCCAAAAGAAAATTAAATCCAAACAATTTCTCATTAGTGATACTTCAAAGCAATTCAGAAGTGACTACAGTAAGAGACTGTTAACCTAATCAAATGTGATAACTTAGAAAACATTTTGAGGGAAAATCAGGGCTGGTTTTGAAGTAAAAAGAATTAAGAGGAATGGCTTTAATTCTTTATTGCAATTTGAATCTGTATCAGTGACACCTGCAATAATATATTCAAAATGTTCAATAATGGTTATTTCAAAATTTTTTTTCTCTTTTAGGCTTTAGTTGAATTTAAGTCTAATATTCTGGGTTATTTTGCTGCCGCATTTCATGGAAACGCATTTAGCTTATTTCTTCCTACTGCTGGTTACACCATTAGACATTTGCAGATGGATCAGCAAATGTCTGGTATTTACAATATGAGTAATTTAAAAGTGTACTGAAATAGAGTAAACAGAATACATTTACGTCTGTTTATGAAGAAAGCAGCAAGATCCATTATGAAGAAAACAAGATCTATTCATTATTCAGTACTAAATGAAAGCTCTAAACTACCTTCATTAATACTTACCTGCTTGCTATAACACATGTGGCACCTAAACTGGACAAAGTCGTTGTCATTCCTTTGCCAATCCCAGTACCCCCACCCGTTACAAAGGCCACTTTCCCTTGAAAGGTATTTGGTGGCAACATCACTTTTTGAAGAGGTGAAAAGAATGCAGCTTGTGGTGCACTGCTGCCTTGATGCAGCACATTTGGCCCACGGCTGAAAAACTGAAGAAAGAAAAAGAAGAAAGTTAGTTTTTTTTTCTCATTTCTGCATGCAGGACTGTTACATGAGATTAGATTTTCTCATGACAGTAGAGAAAACCATGACTCCCTTATTATAAAGTGAATCAATTGTATTACACTAAAGCAGGCCTTCGTGTAAGTAAGTGCTAGTATCACACTAAGAGCTATTTTTAGACTTTCCAGACCAACTATTGAAAAGAACGTTGTAATAATGATTTTTGTTATTTTGAAAGTTAGTCTGTCTTATGTCTGTCACTCTTACTAACATACATAAAAAAACATTACCTACCAACTAATTAGACTCCCAGCAGGATCTAGCTTTCAGATTCATACAGGCACTGGATGCATAGAGTTTAGTCCTAACAAACCCACATGATTTTGACACTACAAGCATATATATTTACAGATTTAAAACCTTCAGTAGTAGCTTCAAGGCTTTGATCCTTTATGACTGTAGTTAATAAAACTTTCTTCCTTACTGGTGAATAGGGCAGAATCAAACTCCATGAGACCTGACCCAAACGTTACTGCTGCTAAGCAAACCAATGACGCCTCTCAGACAAAACTGGTCAAGATTTGGTTATCAGGTTAAGAAAGTTCAGAAGGTTAAGTCTGTTCAGCCTGGAGAAGAGAAGACTGCGTGAAGACCTCATAGCAGCCTTCCAGTATCTCAAGGGGGCCTACAAGGATGCTGGAGAGGGACTCTTCACCAGGGACTGTAGCAACAGGACAAGGGGCAATGGGTTCAAACTTAAATGGGAGATTTAGGTTGGATATAAGAAGGAGTTCTTTACTGTGAGGGTGGTGAGGCCCTGGAACAGGCTGCCCAGAGAAGCTGTGAATGCTCCATCACTGGCAGTGTTCAAGGTCAGGCTGGAGATGATACTTAGGTCCTTTCCAGCCTAAACCATTCTATGATTCTATGACCCACATCACACTTTGTCCTAGCAGAAATACAGTAAATTAGCCTTTGATGAGCCAGTTCTTGCAAAAAGAAACGTGGCTGGTACATGTTTAAAACCACACATGAAAAGAGAAACAAATAAAAATCAGTATTACATCTAGTGATCTACATCAATAAGAAAACACGCCACTAATGCAATGAGAAATTTGTGATGCCATCGACGGAGTCATAGCAAAAATAGCCAAGAGGGTATTTTTAGCATCCTAAGACACTAAATTAACTCAAGCTCTAACCTAAATACTTGATTAAATGCTTTGGGATGGCAGAACTTAAGTAGTAATTCCCAGCTTATTTAGAATACAAGATTTATCTTCACCTGAATCTACAAATTCTTCCGAACATGACAAAACTAGATTCTTTCAATTTCTGATGTGTGCAAAATTAAAACACTCTAAGTTATGTTTATTTTCTCTAGTACTAATTTGTCCTTGGGCCTTAAATGTATCTGAGTAAAGTAAAAGGAAAGACGACCAAATGGTTATTCTTGCATGGTGGTATTAATAAAAACATGAAAAAAATGTTATTTTAAAATAGAAAAAAAATATTACAATTCAAGAGGGGAGATTCAGGCTGAACATGAGGAAAAAACTGTTGCAGTGAGGCTGGTAAAACCCTGGCACAGGTTGTCCAGAGGTGTTAGGTGCACCATCCCTGGAAATACTCAAGGCCAGCCGGCGTGTGGTTCTGGGTGCCCTGATCTAGCTGAAGATGTGGAGGGGGCTGCACTAGATGACCTCTTAAAGTCCCTTCCAACCCAAACTGTTCTATGAATTTATTTCCTAAATCGCATTTTCAATACTAAAATTAAGAAAAAATTTTAATGGAAGCTGAATCATCTGTAAATGCCACAGCTATAATGCACAGGGCCAGAGCTTTCACAGAGCTTAGAGATGGCCTGAGAAAGCGTGCATGCAAAGCTTCCTGTGTTATAACACATCTGCATATGAGGAACAAGTGAAAACAGAATAGTCAATTAATTACACCACCAATTTAATGGTTCTCATGTTCCAAAGACATGATGAAGCAAAAACTAAGAGCGAAGAATTGTGGACACTATGTAGAACAAAAGCAAGAAAGTAAAACTCAAACTAATGCTAGAATTATCACAAATTTATCACAAGTTATCACAGCATTTATATTAAGCATGTACTTTAGGGATTCCTTCTGGAACTTGGGACTTCAGGTATGTGCAACGGCTTCTCAGAGGGAGAAAAATAAGCCAAAGGTGGTTCTAACACAATCAGATCAAATGGAAAATACAAAGAATGTCCTAACATCTTTCTGAAACAACAACTTTCCACAGATCAGATCTGCCTCAAACGTCTGTAAAATAGTGATTCCTCCCCCACCCTCCCCCCCACCCTGTTCTCTCAGTGAAAATGAAATCCGCATGTTTTCATCGAGTACCACTATTAAGCCTTCAGGAAAGGGGAGTGTGAAGAGTCTTTTTACGGTCTTTCCCTGCAGTTCCCCCACTCATCTCTCTTCAGGTATGCAGAGAGAGAGGGCTCCCCCTGCAACTTCAGATCATGACAGAGACTGCAAATCAAGACAGCACTTGGACTCCCTCTTCCTCCAGTATAAGGAGATAACCAGAGATAATCCTTACAGAGTACTGAGTCACCTTGATCAGGTGGTCTGTCAGTGAGGGCCACAGCCCACTTTGCCTGCTCACCACCAGAGAAACCATGCAAGCACATTTCCTCCTACTCAGGGGAGGAAGCCAGCCACAGCAGGGGAAGGCAGGAAGACTGCCTTGAGACTAAGAAAGTATTGTCTTGACGCTAAGCAGCTAGTAAAGTTGGTATAATTCAGCCGCCTTTCCCCAAGACTGCATCATCTCATTACTAGCTTGCACCCGGGGCTTCTGTGACAGAATTCACCCAATTTGACCATTCCACTCTTTCAGATCAAGATTTTAAATAAAACCTCTGGTGTAAGCAAATATAAACAAGCCACGAAAGGGATTAAGAAAAAAAGAGGGGGAGGAGGGCATCAGAAAAAAAACCCAGACCCTCACCCAGGGAGTGGAAGTGAATCATGTAACTACTGCAGAAAGCCCTCTCCTCTCAGCAGCACACAAACCACGGCCGGCAAGAAGCGCCGTGCTTGGGCTGAACTCGGTAAAAATGGCCTCGAGAAACACCCACCCACAGAAATCAGCCATGTCACTGCTTGGAAGACAGCACTCGCACTCAAACCACCTGACCTAAATCGCACTGAGCAACTTTGCTACTGGGATCAAGGGGCGATACCAATTCTTCCACGTCCTGTCCGGCAACAGGAAAGAAACGCGCCTGCCCTTGGGTGGACAGGGGTCGTGTCCCGGGGAGCACAGGCCGCACCTCCGCGGCGGACAGGGCCACCAGAGATCGAGCCCTGAGTTCACGAGAATCAGAGGGTGCCCCAACCCCCGAGGCAGTGCTCGGCTGCTTCCCCAGCAGTGGAGCATTCCTCAAGCCAGGGCCGCCCCTTAGGCGACGGCCAGAGGGCTTTCCCCGCAGCTGCGCTGGGGAGCCCGTGAGACGGTGGAAGGCGCTGCGGAGATCCGCCGTGCCCCTAACAGGACAGCGCGACCGGGCACCGCCAGGGTGAAGGTCGCGGAACGGCCCCGCGGCCCCGGCCGCCTGCCCTCGTCCCCAGCACAGCAGATCAGAGCAGGAAGCACCTTACCCGCGCGGTACCAGAGAAGAAGGCGGCGGCACAGCCACGCACACCCCGCAACCCCTGCAGCAGCACCACCGCCATCTTCTCATGCGGGGGGCCGGGCTGGCGGCGCCTGCTCCGTAGGCAGCACCGCCCCGGGATTGGCCTCCCGAGCGCGCTGCCTCAGTGGGGTGGGGGGTTTGCGAATTACCCGCTATTGGGAGGGGACTAAAGAACTAACTTCGTATTTGTCATGTGGGACCAAACCCCAGGAATTGATATGCTCTCCATACGTGTAGCATAGCTCCTCTCAAGGGGTTCTGACAGTTCTTGTTTAGTTTTTGTTGGGGTTTTTTTGGTTTGGTTTTTTTTTTGTTTGTTTGTTTGTTTTTTGGTTTTGTTTTTTGTTGTTGTTGTTTTGTTTTGTTTTGTTTTGTTTTTTGGTGAGGGGAAGGGGTCGTTTATTTAAGAAGCATGAGAAAAGCGGTGGCAGAGCAACCTGCTAATTGGGATTTCAAAAGGCTAGGTAACACGGCCTGGAAGAAAGTAGATGTAGATTAGATATTGGGAAATTCTTTACTATGAGGGTGCTGAGGCACTGGCACAGGTTGCCCAGAGAAGTTGTAGATGCCTTATCCTTGGCAGTTTTCAAAGACCAGGATGCATGGGGCTTAGAGCAAGCTGGCTTAGTGTGAGGTGTGCCTCCCTGTGGCAGGGGGTTGGAACTGGATGATCTTAAGGTCCTTGCCAACCCAAACCAGTCTTTGATTTGGAGTGACATTGTGCTGATTGCATTTACAGGTGACTCCCTGACAGAAGGAGCATCGAGACTGCACACACCAACACCTCCTTCTGTAAAACAAGGTTTACCAGAATGACAAAAGATTCCTCATTTCAAATTTACCACTGTCAGTAGAGTTCAGAAAAGGCCTGACCAGTGAACATTAAACCATGCTAATCTAAAAGGGATTACTTTGAGTTAACAAAACATTTATCTGGGATGAGCACACAGACTGGCTACTCAGAAAGGTAACAGTTGACTGATACCCAGCCTTTTGCACAGCCTGGTTAACAAAGCAGAGAAGCCTGCAGCATATCTGGCCGTGAGGCAGGGCAAGGGGGTGCTGGAGTAGCACAGTAGCTGTAGGAACCTATGGATTCAATAAAGCTGCTGGTTTTGAGAAGAGATGACACTGATGAAACTATGCACTTACAAAACTTGGCATAAAGGACAACAAACCTGTCAGTGGGTCTGTATTACCAACTTTTGAATAAGAAATTCCAGGTAAACTGAATAGACACTGACTGCTATGGGAGTTCAGAGGAGTCAGAATTAAAATCCTACACTTAGTCATCAGTGCTGTGTATAAAAATGATCAAGCAGCTCAATGTTCAACATACAGAGAAGAAAAAATTGTTGATTTCTGATGGTACAGTAAGTTTATCGTATGTAATATCATTATTAGTCCTGCATACCATCTAGCAGCCACTGAAGAAATAGAGCCACATCACTAAGCAGTACTTGCCGTACTATCGTTGAAGCTGTATGACAAACTCCTGGCAGGTGTTAAAAGAGTCACTGTTAAGTTTTAGGTAGCAACATTTCATTAAAATCAGTTAACTTAAAACACACTGAGTCTCAAAAGATACATAATCCCCAAACAAAAATAAAGTTGGAGAAAGAAAGTGAATATAGTTCAAGAGATGTTTTAAAATTAACAGTTACTACAGAATTTATAAAGCTTCACAGAAATTAAGCTAAGAGGAAACCAGCTACAAAAGCAAACCTTTTACACACTGGAAGATGCAAATGTGCTAAACAGCAGCCTCTGAAAGAATCACATTCTCATGGTAAAAGTGATCGAGAAGATATGACCAAACAAAATTTCACAAAACGTTTTTCAGCAGCTTTCATCAGTGAGGTGCAATTCCTATACCAGACCTGTTATTTTCTGGTAATAAGAAGAAAGTTGTCTCCAAGACTAGTAAGCAGATTAATTAGAAAAAAAAAAAAAATGAAATAACACTTTCATGTCTTATAATCGAGAAATGTAATTGAAGGCAGACTACCTGCATTTTGCAATGAAAATAAATTTGTCTACTAGGCTATTTCTCCACATTATAAAATCCTAGTTCAGTTCAGGAAGAGTTTAAGGATAGCTTAAGTGAAATACAGAAGCATCCAATCTCTGAAGTATGTCAGGAGGTTTAAAGTGCAGAAAAGACAGGATTTTTTAAAAAAAGTCTTTTAGAGAAATGAGAACTGATAGGACTGTAAATCTGACATATGTAGGGAAAAGGTCATTAAAAATTGCAAAACCTAGAAAAGCATGATCTGAAAGTGTCTTAACTAGCACTAGTCTTCTAAATATAAATTATGTCTCAGTAATCTCTTATAGAAATGCGTAAGGATGAGTAGTATATAACAGCTGGCAGGCATGACTTCAACTTTCAAGGGTCTGACCTAGTGGCGTAATGTAGAGCACAGCAGAAACCTGAGTCCTCTTTGTAAGCTTGCATGCCAATGCTGTTCCTGCCATTCAAACCACTTTGTTGGAAGAAATTCACAGCACCTGATGTTTAAAGATAGTCAAAGAGGCTTTTGACACAAAAGGCTACTTAAAGAAAAAAAACAAAACAAAACCAAATTTTAGATGAAGGATAAAATATCAACATGGAAATAATGCAGACCTATATTTCTGTTAAGGGTAAAAGTTTAATGATAGATCAGCTCAATATTCTGTTTAGATATGGTTTCTCAGGGATTAGTCAACTGTGATACTATTTCACCAGTTATATGCAAGTTAAGTCTGCAGTCCATATAAATATCTGAAATGCCTCTTTCTACTCTGATAGTCTCTGAGGTTTGGACTCACATGAATCATTTGTTTATGAACCAAGAAATGGAACAAGTAAAAAATTAGAAGACAGACAGTTCAATCAGGATCAGAGATACTGCAAGAACGTAAATTAGTAGGAAAACATGGTAGCAGACTATAAAATAAAATCAGATAAATGCATTGAAATTGGAAGTATGAACACTATAATGGGGTTTACAGGATTCATCCTGTTTCTTATGATGATGATTTGTCATACGAGGTTGTGGTGACAGAAGCTAATATGATAACTAAGACATGGAATAATGACAACAATACAGAGAATATGTAGGGACTGCTATATAAAGCTGAGAAAGTTTCATTTAGGAATTTAGCTCTGTATTTCTGGTCACCTTAACACAAAACTGACTGAAATTGCAAAATTTTGAGGGACTGAAAAAACAAGCAAAGATGAAGAAAACTCACAAGAAAATAGATTAGGCAGACAGCAACCATTCATCTACAGAGAAGTGCAGGAAGGAAAATATAAAAAGTTATCAAAGTGAACATTATGGACTAAGTATACTTAAAGTTGTAACACATGAAAATTTGACAGATTATGATTCTTCAGAAGCAACGTTTCTGACTGATAGATTGTATTTACACTTCTGCATGTTTTTATCTTTTCCTATTAGAAAAATGTTGTCCCGAGTGCCCCTATTTCAACTGCATGGGTATTTTTATGCTAAAACATTTTAACTAACTGTGAACATACCCTCCCGAAAGCTTTCCCTGTTTTGCAAAGATACAAGAACAACCAATCTACCAAGACTGATCACTTGAGGAACAAGACCATTGCCCAGTAGGAAGAAACCTGCTCTCCACTTGCTGGCTGGTGTGATGAACATCATGAACATCAGAAACTTGACACCTTGCTGCTGTGAGCTGCATAGCAAGAAGAGAAATGGGTGCTTGGAGCCGTATCTAATGGTAGCGGAGTCATGCAGCGATGGCTTCTCTGTACCTGTCCTCTGCTGTGCCTTTCCAGAAAATTCAGTGTAACGGAGTAGTCTTTGGTAACTTTTTTTTCATTAAGTCTTTGCTAATTTGCCAAGTGGCCTTCAAACTTCCAGATGCTTCATTTTGGTTTTACTTAACATTTTACCTAAGTTTATTTCTTTTATCTAAAAGTTTATTTCAGCAAAGGGAAGAGTCTCTATAGTATTTTCTGATGCATTTTGTTAAGGATGTTAGGGCACCATGAAGGGTAGGTCAGAGGGACAGCTGCCAGGCTGGTGGTCTCCTCAGGCCTTACTGGCCCGGGCATACCCTCACTCGGGTTCCAACCAGCGCCGAGCCCCCAGCGCCCAGGCGCCCCGCCTCACTTCAGCCTGGGGCTGTCGGTGCCGACCTGATCTGTCATGGGGCGGGGGGCGGGGAGGCCGCCGGCTACCGACCGACGGAATAGGATCATGTGCCGAGAACAGCGGACACCAAGAGGCCGCAAGTGAGGAACCTCCCCCGGCTGCAACCCCCGCACCCTTACCATCAGCGCGCATGCGCTACGAGCTCTCCCGCCCTCAGCAGCCGGTGTTCTCTGCTTTCCCTTCCCTTCCTTTCCCGTCCCTTCTCCTGCGCGGTTGTAGCCTCCCTCGCAGGGACAGCTCGCAGCGGTACCCCCCGTCCCCGAGGTAGAGAGACAGGGCGTTTCTCTTCCTGTGCCGCCCCGGCATGCCGGGGACACTTAGTGGAGCTCCCCCCGGTGCGCTGAGGCTTCTCGGGCTCGCTGTCCAGGATGTGGAAGCTGGTGCCCGCCGCGGGAACAGGTGAGGGAACGACAGAGCCCGGAGGGCTGGGCCCGGGCACCGCGGGCGCCGGCCCTTCCCCAGCCTGTGCCTGTGCGGGTTCTCGGCCTGAGGGAGCCTCCCGGCCTCAGGTTCGCATCCCGCTGCGGCCCATGGGCCCGGAAGCTGTCGTTCGGTAGTGCCGGCGCCGGGAGCCGGTGATTCGGATTCCACGGTGGTCTGCAGTCGGGCTTGCTTGTCCGTGCTCCTCCGGCAGAGCTGTGTTCGCCCGGTGTTGGTCGGTGGTGGCAGAAGTCCTCTGCTTCGGGCGCTCGTTCGGGGCTGAGCCTCCGATATTCCCTTGGGCGCTGCGGACAGCAGCTCCCGTTAAATTTAACAGGGTTTTTTGGTCAGCCAACCTGTGTAGGGTGTCTTCGGGTGTTGCTGCAGCTGGTGTAGCAGGTTAGAGAGCTCTGCTTTAAAATACCTGTTGAGTTGATCTCTGAGACAAAAGCCAACCTCAGGAGTCTGAGGTTTGACAGCTTCCCTTTCAGAGAAGTTGTCTAAATACTATGTTGGTGCTTCAAGGACCAAGCATTGAACTTAAGGCGTCTGCTTGTTTCTTTGATGCACAGTTCTGAAACTGAATTGCCACTGTGCCTTTTTTTCATCAGTTCCCTTATCCATAGGAGCTTTGATACATTGATAACTTTGACAATAGGTATCGTATAATACACAGTTTTCTTCTTGACTTAAATGTTTTCTTGTCTTTATAACAAGTAGGCCTATCACAACTTCATCTGGTTTTTACTTCCTGTTTTATTGGAAGTGAATTTTGGACGTTTGGTTTAACTCTGAGTGGGGTAGTACCTAATCACAGTTGAAATGAACTGACTTATCTCTTAACTGCCTGGAAAACTCTTGAGAAAGAGCCAAAACAATGGGATTGTCATTATGTTCAGGACAGTCGTTTCTGTGCATTTCACATTTGGAAAGTCACTTGCCCAAGGTTGTTAAGTAGAACTTAATCTATATTTATTAATTTTCATCAATAAACATTTCTGGTTTTGACAAGTAGGTAACACACACCTTTTGAATGTCCTCACTGACAGCCACCAAGTGGTCTAGATGATGGATACCAAGAATGAACTAAAGCATAGGTCAGAGACTCAACTTACTGTCAGTTTGATTTACATTGCAGATATTTTTATATTCATTAAGAGGACATTTTTCTCTGAACCTCTTAATATGCTATGTAAATGTGTACCCTTAAAACTTGTGTTTTGCAAAAGCTGTCTTACATAGTAATCTTTTTTTTTTCTTCTCTATGTAGCACTTCTATATGTAAGACGTAATCTTCAGGAAGTAATAGAAAAGTTAAGCAGCAAAGTATTAATAAAAACTTGTTGTCCTTAAATTTGTGCTGCCACTCTAACTGCTTTGTTTATTATGAAATGTAACTTTTTATAATGGAAGAAGCAAGAGAGAGGGGAAGAGATTTTGTTTACAAACTAAATGGGTAATTGAAGTCAGCCTAATAAATGATGCATGGCAAAGTTGAATTTCACATATACAACGTATATGCAACATACATAAACTTTTGAATGTTTACTAAGTACTTAGGGTATTTTGGTTTTTTTTTCCTAAGTTATTATCTTTTTGTCTTCTGTTTATTTTCAGGAGAGCCGTATCGGCTTTTGAGTGGTACAGAATATGTTGTTGGACGCAAAAACTGTGCAATTTTAATTCAGCATGATATGTCCATCAGTCGAAGTCATGCGGTTCTGACAGTAAGTCGTCCTGGAACAACCAGTGTAAGTAGCCATCATTTGACTGCATTATCAGTATGCTGTGGCCCTACATGCTCTCATTGCAATCTCAACTGGTGTTTTATGCTTGGAGTAGAGCCACTGGTCATCTGTCTTTTGGGTTTGTTTTTTCTTTTCCTCAGGGTTGCTTGCCTTTGTTGACAAATTTAGTGGCATAATTCTACTGATTCAAGCTCCCTCTTTTTCCAGAGTGAAGATTCAGTAGGAATTTATATTAAAATAATCATAGCAGGAAAATTATGCTATTAAATTAATTACATAGTTAAGTTTTAGGTTCACCCTTCCCTTCAGCAGTTCCTTCAACTTGTTGTTGGGGACTCCATACAGCTGCGTTCCATCTCCAAAGCTTCCAAAGCACTGAAGGGGCCCAGTGGACTAGATACTCACCCATACTGTCCCACACATCCTGCCACTCATGACTGTCCAGCCTCGGGGAAAATCTCTTGGTCCTCCTATATCATCGTCTAACCCTAGACAAGACCCAAACACGACTCTGCTTAACTTTTGAGGTCAAACAAAATGGTCATGGGTTAAAGACACTGTGTATGTGTGCCAACATGGTGATCCCTGTCACAGTCATCAGCAGGTCTCAAAGGTACCCAAAGGTCATTCAGAACCTTCAGAACTCTCAAATAACTGCTGTACTTGTCACTGGGGCTGGTGTAGCTGCTGTGCTTGGAGCTGGAGTAGCTGCGTTGTCTGTTGCAGTTGGAGTTTGAGAAGCTGCTGGGGTTGGTGTAGATGCTCTGCTTGGATTTAGAGTAGCTGCATTATCTGTTGTAGTCAGACTTTGAGTAGCTGCTGTACTAGTCACTAGGGTGTGTGGGAATGTCTCCCTCATAGGCTGACCACCTGAGGAGGGGAAAAAAGATGTGTAATTGCTATACACTTCTGTTACATACCTCCCAAAGTATAGATGGGGTGACCACACTGGGAATGCAAGCCAGATCAGTTTCATGATCAATGATTCTATTTTGTTACAAGTCATTACCATAAAGTACAGTGAAACAAGAACCTTAGCCCAAGGGCCCCAGCTGATAAACGCTAACACAGCAAATACTGGCTGTAAGTAAGGTATGACATGCTGAACCTGTGAGATCAAGAGCAACAACTTTGAGAGCCAATAAATCAGCATTGTGACGAGTGACTATTAATCGGAAACAATAAATGCTTATCACAAATGCGATTAGACACACACTGGTCAGATCTGTCGTTATCTCAACCTTTCGTGCCCCACTTTGGGTGCCAGAAAGAACTGTTGTGTTTTAAACCCAGCTGGCAAATCAGAAACCATGCAGCCATTCCCTCACTCCCCTCCTTTCCTCCTCCGGCTCCTGGAGGGGTGGGGAAGAGAATCGAAAGAATGTAACTCCCATGGGTTGAGATAAGAACAGTTCAGTAAGTAAGGTGTAACACAAATCACTGCTGCTACCACCACTAATAATAATGATAAGGGAAATAACAAGGGAAGAGAATACAGCTGCTCACCACCTGCTGACTGATACCTAGCCCGACCAAACAGTGACCAAACCCTTCTGGGTAACTGCCCCCAGTTTATATAGTGGACATGACGTGCTGTGGTATGGAATACCTCTTTGGTCAGTTTGGGTCAGGTGTCCTGCCTCTGTTTCCTCCTGGCTTCCCCTCCTCCCTGGTAGAGCATGAGGCTCCAAAAGTCCTTGGCCAGAATAAATATTACTTTGCCACAACTAAAAACATCCGTGTTACCAGCGCTGTACCCAGGCTGAAAGTCAAAAATACAGCACTGCACCAGCTACTAAGAAGGAGAAAAAATGGCTGCTACTGCTGAACCCAGGACAATGGTGAAAACAAGAAGTGTAATGAGGTAGCCAGCTTCATTGTCCAAAGTCTTTAGGATGGTATTTTTGTTACTCATCTACTGCTTTGATCCATAATGGTAATAACCTGTTTATGATGTAACTATCTCATTCTGATAAACTGTAATGGTTTATTTGTGTCTTTTATTTTCAGAGCCAGTCTCTCTCAGTACCTGTATTAACAGTTACAGATACATCTAAGTATGGTACCTTTGTTAATGGATCAAAACTTGGTGGCACTTCAGTGTCTTTGCAGTCTGGTGACAGAATCAACTTTGGAGTCCTTGAGAGCAAGTTTAGGTAAGTGCTTTGTTCCTAAAATATCAAATAGAAAATTGCAGTTGCATTAAAGCAACCAGAAATTGTCTTTGTTCCTTGAAATTTGACTCGTTTGTTTCACTGCTGCTAGCATTATTTGATCAATTTCCCCTCCATTTATTACAATAAATTACAAATTCCTCTCCATTTATTACAATAAATGTTTTTTGCATTTTTGAACTTGAACTTCTACAGCACTTAGATTTTTTTAAATAATAATCTCTTTGTGTACTGTTTTGTTGAGCATGCTTTTGCCTTTGGAAGAGCATGCTGAATTTCTTCTAATATTCCCTGACCCTGCAGTATTGTTGAAGCAGTAATCTTACATGATGTCTGTGAAAGTTTTGGAAGTCACTAGAAATATTTCAGTTAAAATGTTATGTTTTCTGAATTTAGTATTTATTTTCTGAATTTTCAGTATTTAGTTCTTTTTGGGAAATTTTAAAGCCATCTTTTGCCTAAGTAAGAGTATGGGGAGAGGGGGGAAAGGGCTGTGGCTTGTAGTTTATTTGTTGTTGGGTCTTTCCCCCCCCCCCCTTCTGATTTCCCTGAGACACAAACATAATAGTTAAATCAGTATTGTTCATCATGATTGACTGAAATAACTACAGCAATTTTCTCTTGTTTTTTGCAGAGTAGAGTATGAACCTTTGGTTGTCTGCTCCTCATGTTTAGATGTAGCTCAGAAAACTGATTTAAATCAAGCCATCCAGCAGCTTGGAGGCCTTGTTGTGAATGAATGGACAGAAGACTGTACTCATCTTGTAATGGTATCAGTAAAAGTTACTGTTAAGGTATGTTGAGCTTTTACATATTGATGGTATTGCTTTGCCATGTTTTCACAGATGGAAATTTAGTTCTAGACCTGTTAAAGATTTACCCCTACAAAGCTACAAAATCAACTCTTTCCCATTTAGAAAAAGGAGTATATTGGTGAAAGGTTGAAGGGGAAGAAAATCAAACAAGCAAATTTTGGAGACCTTTACTGATTTTCATCAGTTGCCTTCTACATTTTCATAACTTTGGTCAAGACAGCAATTAAAATCTAGGCTATTAGAAACTAAACCATCCCGGTTTTCAGTAGCAAAAATCAGTATTGTTCTATTTGTTTGTGTGACGTTTTCCACATCTAAGTTCTTAACCTAATGTCAGTTGAACCATATTCTAGCTGAACTTTTTACATAGTGTAATGGTGTATTTTCTGTCTTTTCAGACTATATGTGCTCTGATTTGTGGTCGGCCAATTATAAAACCAGAGTTTTTTGTTGAATTAATCAAAGCCATTCAGTCCAGACAGCAGTTGCCGAATCATAAAAGGTAAGTATCATGTTTTCAGTGTCACAGATTAAATTTGCATGATGTAGGTTATCAAGTAACTACACATTTATCTGAATATGTGATTATCAGAATATGTGATTTATAGTAACTTGTGGAAGAATGAGTAATATGACACATTTTAATATTCAGGCAACTTTCTTTCCCTTATCCCTACAGTATATAGAACGAGGTCTTGGAATTGGCTGTATGTATGCTTAGAGATGTTACTAGATCTAATTAGGAACTTATTTTATTGGTATATTTGATGCACGATTTAAACTCTTGGGTGTTTAAATGACAAAAGGTTTATCTTGGTGATACAGTAACATAAAGAAAATTATATTTTTATAAAAGAAATTATGTCAAGTTTATTTCATTATGTAGACATAATTTCCTACTACACAGTTACTCAGTTTACTGTAAACTTCGATTATGACAGAGTTAGCCTGGCCATTGACTTCCCTGGAATAACAGAGGGTTTTAGTTGTGTGTTAAGAGGTGAAGTTAAGACTAATGTGCATTGGTCTTCATTGTATGAGAATAAAATACTCATTGTTTCTATGGTTAAGTTAACTTGGAATTCTTACTTTGGAGTGAGTATTGCAGAATATTCCCTTTTGGATATTTTCTCTGGGTAGAAAAGTGTAAAATAATCCTGTTAAGGTGTGTGAGAATGTCATCTGAGCCTGTATTGCTACTATTTTTGCCTTGAAAAGGGAAGCAGTTGTGTTTTGGGTCAGTTTGTGTTATATGAACACAATTTATGTGGGTGAGAAGTTTCCATTGTGTGTTCTTAAAAGGTAAATTGCATTGGTAGCTGTTTGTTTTGTTGGTTTTGGTTTTTTTTGGTGGTTTTTTTTTTTTTTT
>JAOEHY010012787.1:0-56631 GCA_025447955.1 Psilopsiagon aurifrons
GATATGGTTTAGCTTGGCTCGATCTCTCCCCTCCACCTGTGAAGTGGTTCGGATTATTGCAAGTCACTCCTGTTTTCTGTGGACTGTGGAAGTGGAGTGTCTCTCAATGGAGACCAGCTCTGGGTCTGCACAGGCGCCTCCAGCAGCATTACCCTCCGCGCTGGTGGGGAGTGGCTGGACTATACCCATAGGGACAGCCGTTTAACTCCATGTCCACCCAGCTGTATACAAACCAACAGGCTGTGAAATTAAGAGCTCTGGCTACGTCCCATGTTTGAATCCTTGTGTGCTACATGTAAGAAAGGGAAGAAGCTTTTATTCCCTGGGAAAAACCCATTAACTTATTTCAGATGTAATTCATTTTCCAACATAAGTACTCTATGGGATTTCTGCTGTAATCACAGAGTTGAGGAGATGCCTGGGATCTGATTCAATGTCACATTTTATCTTTGCAAACTATGTCCATGTTGTCTGGGAGCGTTCACTCCAGAAGCTATTTTGAGCAAGAGACACTGCAGCTGCCAGTGCCTAGGGCTGTGCAGTGCTATGCTGAGCCATGGGGCTGCTGTGCACAGGCTGCTGCTTTCCTGGCCCCTCCAGCCTGTGTCACACCATGGTCTATTAGGGAGAAGGTATAATTTAAGCTTGTGGTGAGCTAATTCTGCACTGACTGGAGTTTGGGTTATGTCATGAGTTATGACACCGTTCATCTGCTACTCTGCCAAGTGCCACCAAAGTATTTTTCCTCCTTTTCTAGTCTTCATCTGGCAAGTCTTACACTGGTAGTTTTCCTGGTGCACTTGCCGGGCTGGTTTGATGCCTTGGATCTTGCTGATGTTGCATCATGACACAGAATAGCAACTGTGTTCACAGTAACCAAAATAAAAGTGACACAGGCTGTAAATCCAGAGGAGTCAACTGGGGTCAGAGAACCCTTTCCAGCCATTTTGCATAAGCAAGATGAGGTTTAAATCTTGCTGCTTCATAGGATTAAATGTGCCTGTGGCCTCGTCCACCATTCCTGTGTGAAAATGTTGAATGTTCTTTATTTTTCTCGCCTTAACCTTGTGAAGTGTGGCAGCCAGAGTCATCAGCCACGAAGTGCTTCATCCATTTTATCCAGGGTCCAAACACACATGGCAGTCTGGGCTTATCCCATGCTGCTTCTGCATCTGAAATTCCTGCTTTGTACCTAGCCAAGGAAGGGAGAGGCAAACACTTCCAGAGGATGCTTTAGTCAGTCTAAGGTTTAATTTATCCTTGGTCAGCCCTGGCTTTCCTGACGTTGTTCCAGTGACTGTGGTCCAAAGCTACATGCCATAGCTTGGGTCTTGGAGCCAAGCAGGATGAATGCAGACCCACCTGGGCTGCTCAGCACCCCCTGCACAGCACATAGATGGCAACTAGAACCAAAGTGTATTAGCCTAACATATCTTAACTGGTCCAGAACTGAAGCTTCAGCATTGGGATATTGCGGCCTTGAAGACAGAAATGCAAGAGGAAAAATAAAGAAATGAAAAAGAATATATGGATTTTTAAATGTTATATGTCATTGTCGTGTGCAGTCAGAGCTGCGAGCGTGGCAGGCACATCCACCCAGTTGAAGTGAAGCTTCTGTAGGCTCTTTGGCATCACAAGCTGGATTTTGAATGTGGGTGGTTATCTCTGCCAGAGGTTATGCCTTGGTGGCAAAATCCCAGCAGCATTTGGGCAGTGCTATGAACCTGTGCTGTGTGTGAAAGTGCGGCTGTTTGTAGAAGATACAGGAGAATGAAATACTTTCCTTGATGATGTTACTGAGAAGTATCAAAGGAATGTTGCTGGGAGCAAATGCTGTTGGCTTTCACATGGAGGTGAGGGAGAAAGATGTCCATGGGAAACAAATACAAGCTCAACTATAGAGGTTATGGCAGAGTGTTGTTCTCTTAAATACATATGTATGGATGTGTCATTGTACCTTTATAGTGCTGCCAAAGCATCACATATTAACACACAGTTTTGAGCTGAGCCCATTTGAATCTCTTTATCCTCTCCTCCAGCATTTCCCTTTGTACCTGTGCTACTGATCACAGCTGTATCTTGTTTGATCAAGTCATTGCTTGTCTGCTTTTTTTAGCTGTCTTCTCTTAGCCAAGTCATAAATCTGGATTTGGAGCTGATATTGCTCCCAGGAAAGGTGACACAGGAAGTGCTGACAGAGGGTTATGACTTCCCCAAGGAAGTTGAGAGGAAGAATTGGCCTATCAAGTGGAATAGATGCAAAGTAGTAGTCTGAAAATAATGGGAAACTGAACCAATTTGGAAGGAAGCCACCCCTGTTTTAAGTCCTGTCTTCATGGGAAAGCCTTTTAATCTCTGATTGTCCCCCCCTGAGGTCTCATGCTGTTCTGGGGATTTGAGTCATGTCAGCTCTTTCATCGTCTGTACTGTCTGTGTTCTCTTTCCAAGGTATTTGTCTTTTCCTGAGTTGCAATGAGTGATTCCGTGAGTGCAATATGATGAGTCTGTTGATAGGACTGAATTACAAAATGTTATTCCACAGGGATTGTCCCTGCCTGGGAAGGAAGTGGCTGCACCAGCAGGTAGGAGTGTTCTCAGAAATCCCACAGAGCTGGTACTATGGCTTATGAAAAGAGAAAGCATGAATTCCTCATGCACTGGCTGGGGTGGGACCAGGGACACGGTTTAGCTCCTGTTTCTTTGGTGCTGATGAGGAGCAGCATTAGGGGTCAGTGGGGTAGCATTGCTATTTCCAGCTGCTGCAACCTGCTCTACGTTATGCTGCCTCACTCTGAGTGTTTGCTTTAGGCAAGGACTAGGTAAGGGAGCTATGGAGAACTAAAGGAGTTGGATCGCAGAGGCTATTTGCATGCCTTTTAACACATAGTGGAAAAACCTTCCAGCGTGGCTTATTGCAAGATAATAATTGCCCATTATATTTGGCTTTTCATGTGTGTGACATTAATGTATCGTGTTCAACAGCAAAACATCTCCAGGCATGGGGAGTATCTGGATCAGTCATTACAAGGCAGCAAGGGAGAGCTTCACCTCTTGCCCGGCCACAATGTCCTGTGGTACTCTGAACAAGTTTCAGTGCTGCCCTTCCCCAGCTGGGCACACAGGGGCTTCCTTTCTCCTCCCCTCAGAGTATGAATTCTGAGGGCAGCTGCTGTCACCAGCCCTAATTGAGCAGTGCCTGAACACAATGGTGCTCCAGGATTCTATTGTAATACAAATGCCCATAATAAATGCTTTTATGCAGATTATTGGACTCCTATCATTTGTTTGGGATAGATAAACTGCAGATCAGTGAGACTGTCTTGGCTAAGATCATATATTGAGTATGCAGTAAAGTCATGATTAACATGGACTGGTTCTGCTGTGTAGCCCTATGGAGTAACTGCTGTATCTTCCACTGCAGGAATAAAATGGAGAAAGAGAGTGGTTAAATGTGCTTGATGAACCCTTCAAAATCTTTGGGCTTGATGCTATTTACTAAAAGGATCTTTCGACACTTCTTTCAGCTGTAGAAACATTTATGCCCTGCACAGGGGCTGTGCTGTCTGCAGCAGAGCAGTCTGCATCTGTGAAATGAAACCTGGCAGCAACTTCAAAGGATGTTTAGCATTCAAGATTGTAGGGAACAGCCATCACAGCCTCTGAGCTAGTGCCCCAAAGGAGCAGAGAGAGGAGTCCCAGACCTCTATTGTCAGGATTGGGCCTTGACTCTTTCCCCCCTGCACATGTGCTAAAGAGATCTATCCTGCAGCTTGATGAAGAATTTAACAGGTTTTATGTATAGACTCCATTTACCTGTCATAAACAGAAGCATCTCCTTTAGCTCCAGTTGCACTGAGTCATGTCTTTGTCCTTTTTCCTTTAAATAGATGTGAATTATGATTCATGGCCTTAAGCAGCAATCTGGGCTCTGGAGTGGATTCCTTCCATTGCCCCTTCGCAGCAGGTGAGAGTCTGTTACCTGGAAAAGCTCTGCAAACCTTCTTTCCTTAAAGCTCCAGAGGATCAGCAATGTTGGAGATGGGAAATTGTTACGCTTCAGAAGCTGAGAAGTTGAAGGAGTCTCTGGGTATATGCAAAAAGCAATCAATGCAAATTCAGAATTCTAGGCTGGCAAACTCCAGTGGAGTTGCAGATCAGTCCCATTACAGAGGGTTATTTGTTGGCTATCATGGTTTGAAAGTTGTTATCATATTAAAGCCCTTGGTACATTCTAGCCCCCCATTAAGGAACACTTGGTGCATTACCATCTGATCTAGTGGCAATAAGGAGCTGTACAGGATTTAGATGGAAAATGAGTCGATGATGACAAAGCTCTTGTTTATGCTGGGAGCCCAAAGGAGAGGAGCTTCAGCATCCCATCATACTCTGCAGTGAGGATGAGCACTGAGCCTTGCTGCCAGCATCTGCGAGGAACTGCCTGCTCAGGTCACCTTCAGAAGCTTTGCAGGTACAAAGAAGTGGTTCCCAAACTGTGGACTCTAAGCAGCCTCTGACATCGCAGTCGGGGCTGCAGACCTGCCTGGTGCTTGCAGCAACCACTGACAGTTCTGAGGGCAGCTCTCAGGTCAAAGGTGTTTGGAAATTCATTGCTCTCCATGTTTATATAAGAGGTTTCCACTGATGTCGCCACAACAAATGTACTGTGTGTGAGACAGGGCCTAATCCAGAGATCAGATTTACCCCCTACCTAAGTTTTCATGACTTACACTACATTTGCAAACCCATGGGAGCAATTACTTTTGCCCCAAGGTTTATATGTTGAGTATATATATATATATACTTCATTGTAGTGAATTATCTGTGAGCAATATAAAATTTGATGATGCTTGTGTATAATTTGAAGTAGTTCTGACACTTGTGTACAATTAAAGCAGGTCACAGAATCATTTCTGGTTTGTAAATTGGAGTGAGCAGTGCAGATCAGATGCAGAACCTGAGCGTGGATCCCCATTGATCAGTGCTGGCTGGCATTGCAGACAGTGTGACCAGTTCCAACTTTTCACAGCCATGAGAGTTTTCTAGAGCAGCTTTAAAGTGAATGTCAGAAGATCTCGAGCTGATATGGAAATGAAGGAATTATGTCTCACAGGAAAGACTACTTTTTTTCCTACTGGAGAATTGAAACTTGTTTTGCTGCTTAGAACAGTCACATTTCCAAAAGCTGCATGTTTTCTTTGGCAAGTGCTGTTCAAATCTGATAGCCTTGGCAATCTGTTGCTTTGAAATTGTGTTTTGTGAGATGGCATTTACAGAGTTGGTGTTGAAATCCCAGCTGAAGGAAGTAACAGTCTCATCATTCTACTTCCCAATCAAACCTATCAATGAAAGGAGGAAAGCAGCTGACAGCCTGAGTTGACTGCTTACAGCCAAGCTCCTGAGCACATCCTCCCTGTCTCTGAAGCAGCTTTTCAAAGTATGAAGGATTTTGAATAGGGTTAGCTGGGAAGTGTGAACGTGATCTTAGGATCTACCTAGTGAAACCCTTTCATGGCAACTCTCTCCCAGCTGATGGGGGCATCAGTGTGATGATGATAATCACACAACTGCAGTGAGTTGTATCTGGAGCTGTAGGACCAGAGCATCAGCAGTCTGCATATTCAGCAGCTTCAGCTGAGAATGGCCTTTGCTTCTCTTCTCCTGCACTGGAGTCCTTTGAGAGCCCATGGCAGAGGGGAGTTGGATGGTGTCATGCTGCAGAAAGCTGGTGTGTATTTCTGAGCAGTCTGTCTTTGGACTTGTTTGTGCCTCTCCTGCTCTTCACAGCCATATGATAGCAGCAGTATCTGCTCTGCTGAGAGCTGGGGTGAGATTCATTCCATGTAATCCAGCCATGTAAAGCCAGATTGTCAGGTAAAGGGGACAGTGAAGAAGGGGCTGGCTGGTTTATCCTCCTGTTTGGTCCTGTGTGCTGCTTTTCAAGCCCATGATGAAAACCAGCCCTTGAAATCCCCCACTGCTTGGTGCAAGTGTTCATGGTGATGGAGAACCTTTTGTTGGGGGAATTTAGGTCTGTGTTGGCGAAGATTTCATGGCCCTTTCCAAAACTGCTATCATCTATAGAAGAAACTATTGGTAAAGAAACTCTCCAGGCACTCCCTGTTTGTGTTACTCCTATCTGCTGTATCCCACTGCTCTGACTGTGGCTGCTCAAAGTCAGCATCAGAGGAAGTCCTGACTCCATTCTATTTGCCACTGCTGCATGACTTTATCTCCCCATGGCTGTTCCTCAGGTTTAAGAACTTGGTTTGCCTCATCCCCAAGTCTGCCCTCGACTGTGACAGTGTCAGGGATGTTTCTGCAGTTTGTAAAGTTGCCCATTGATATGAATGTGTCTGAATTGTTTCCATGGGAACGGGGGCTCAGCTTGCTCCACTCAGGGAAGTACAATTTGCATTGATGAATAAATATGAAACCTTGATCCCTCAGAGAGCCTGGCCTGGAAAAGAAGCGACTGCTGGCTAAGAATAGGGGTGAGGGGCAAGTGCAAGGCGTGTGTTAGTGCAGGCAGCAGAAAGGGCAATGTTTGGGTGAGAAGAGACTCAGTCCTGAGCTCTGAGCCCTTGGGTACAGCATGTTTGGAGCAGGATTCCTGATGATCTGGGACTTGGGCTTTTCATTTTCTGACCCTGAGATTCAGCAAAGCGTCAAAGGTCTCAACATGAGACCAGCCTCTTGCAACAGATGACACCAGTCACTGCAGCGTCAGCTGGTGTCATCTGCTGTAAGAGTCTGGTTTTATAGTGAGGGCACAAGGATCTGTGATGAAGGGGTTTCAATTACTTGGCAGTTCATCAAACCAGCCTAAGATTTGGGAGTGAGCTTGTGCAGCAGGTCTGGAGATGGAGGGGAAAAGGGCATGTAGTTGAAAGTATTTTGCTTAAGCTGTATGTTGGAGAGACTTAAACGTAGCAGTGAATTCCTCAGGGAGGGCTTGTTTTTTCTGTAGAGGATAATGTCTACAGGAGGGTACAGAAGCACTGAAATTCAGGTGTCTTCGTCCACACGCGAACCAGGCAGCCTGACCAGCTCCTGATCTGCTTTCCATCCAATTGCATCTCTGATGAAGGTTAGGTACAAGTACTTGGGTAGCCCTGTTATGCAGATAAGCTGACATGAATTTTCTTCATTCATTTTTCCTCGCTAGTGTTTAACCATAAACTTAAGGAATCACAAAGCAGGCAGTAAGAATGTGATTAACCTTGGGGTTTTTTTGTTTGGTAGGGGTTTTTGCTGGGTTGGGTTTTTGCTTAAAATGAACATTATTACGTCCCATTTAAGACTGACAGATAGGAGTTGTGCCTGTGTAGAGCTGTGCAGTGGGAGCTCAATACACAGCTTAGCTGTGAGCTTTTGAGTCCCCTTGGGATTAATGGAATTAGAAAAATAGTGGTAAATCTGAAGTAAAAGGCAGCTGTAAATATAAAGGACCGATTGTATTCTTGCTGTATCTCTGGGGTCTTCATGGATACACACCAGGGATCAGCTTCCCTTTCTATCTCATTTCTGCACTCTGAGAGGACCTGAGAAACTGCTTTGGAGTTGTCAAATTCACTGGAATTCTCACACCTTTTCCCTGTCGCTTCCTGTTGTTTTGTCTTCCTACCAGATGACTCACTCCTGCGGTTAAAAGTAGCTCCAGGGCACCCTCTTTCTATCAGGGAGCTCTTCATGGCTGCTGCGGCCTTGGAGAAATGCCTTGAGACTCTTTGTCACCAGGTATGGGATTCTTACTCTTTGGCAACTCTTTAGGGCATTGTCTTCCTTGTACTGTTAACTATGCCCTTGGCCCCCTCCTGTGACTGTCAGGTTTTCTCCATTTTAACTTTGCTGTTTCTCTCTCAACTCAAAATCATTTATGTACTGTACTGTACCTGTGCCTCTTGCTCTGCCACTGGGTCTGTCAAAGCCTGCCTCTAATTCATGGTGCTTGGTAACATCTGAGAGAAACCAGCTACCCCTACTCCCAGTTGTTAATCAGATGTATGTGCAGTGATATTTTTCTGGCTTTAAGAATTCCAGAGAGTGTTAAACTTGGAGACAAGGAGCGTGAACGGAGCTGCAGAATAAAGCACATGATTGTTACCTACCACCTGTGTTGAAACAGGAGAAATGATTGCATACTGTAACTGCTTGCTGATTTTAATGAAGCCTCTGGTAGTCCAAAGGAGATGCTCACTTAAGCAGGGGAGAGGTGTAGAGCAGTACCTCGTGGCATGTTTAAGCAGCAGAGGCCAGCAGAGGGATCCCCTGGTCTGCTGCTTTGGATGATTCTTGCTACATTGAGAAATTCCAGGTTTAAGCAAAGATGCAAAGTGGTGGGACAGCATCTCTTGTCTCCTGGTGCATCCAGGCTGTCGGAAGCAGTCTGTGGCTGATGTTCCTGGTCTGTCCTACCACCCCCTCGGTGCTTGGTATGTTTGTGCTGATGGCTTTTACTGGCAGGTCAAGCTGGGATTGATTTACCAGGAGAAAGGGAAAGAATCTCCAAGAGATTCTGTACCCCTGATGCTGCTGGTGTGGTGCCCACATGCCACAGATACCATGGAAGTACGGAGAGTGAGGATCATTTCAGGAAAATAGGGTTTTATTTTCCGTCTCTTCTCAACGCAGAAGAATTACAGTAACATGAACCCTTCCAAGTGACAGCATAGCCCTATTATGTGCTCATGGGCTAGGGACCAAGTTCTTACTCTGGAGCTGGAAAGAGTGGGTGAAGGCACGAACTGTTCTTTCCACTCTTTGCATCACAATTCCTGTGAAGGTCAGCATTGTGGTACCAACCCGATTCCCCTTCTCCCAGCTGCCATCATCACTGACGGCTTAGGGGGTGAAACAGCACTGGGGCTCGCCAAGGCCACCATCTCACATCCTAGCAGGATTGACTCAGCGGTGTTACTTGAAGCTGCATCCTGCTGTTTTCCTTTGAGCTGTGTTTCAGATGAGAACTTAGTCATGTTCCTTTCCCCTCATCTGATTACTGCATCACCAAACGTGTTGTGTGTTGTGCACTCTTGGGATCATGCTGGCCCATGTGGCAACACGAGTGTGCCGCCTGTGTACCATGAGTCACGTCACATGCAAGTATTGTCTTTCCTGGAGTGTGCCACACTGGGCGTGCTGCAGTTTATCACTCACAAGGGTAAAGGGTTTGCTTTGGTGTAAGGGGAGCCTTGAGAACCAGCTGAAGGTTACCACACTGTGATGTTTAACGCCTGGTGTGAGGAAGTCTCCACTGTGCTCCTCAGCACCTGAGTCCTGATGCTACCAGCACCACTTCTCTGCCTTCCTTGCCCTAGGAGCTGGCTGGCTGCTCATAGATGCTGAATTTCTAATCCCAGCATGCTACATTTTTCACATTTTTATCCCTCTTTTTTTCTCTGTTTCCTCCTGTTATTCCCTGTTCCCACAAGGAGAGGGCTGGGCCAGCAATTGCCTAAGTCAGTGCTGCTAAGGGCAGCTTCTGGTGCACGCAGCCTTGCATTTGCCCTCTTTGCCTTTGGGATGCAACGACTGTGAATGTTCTCCATCTCTTAGACTCTTTTAAAGACAGCCAGCTCAGAGCTTGGTTCTACAAATCATGGTCACTGTTAACCAAATGCTGTTTTCCTGGTGCAGCAGCATGGCTGTTTCAGGAATGGTGTGCAAACCCCTGACATTCCTCTTGAAAAGCCATAATTGAGCATCTTGTCTCACCCCGACATCCTGAAGACCACAGGCTGCTGAAGACTTGATCCATTTTGGCACCCTGGCTAGTTCGTGGCCTGGTTTTGGTTAAGATACGTTTTGGCAACAGGAATAGTTTGTGATTGCTTTTCTGTGTGTTCTTTGAACTTGCATGAAAATGCATGTGATCTGCTACCAGCGAAGCCTGAAGACAGATCAATAGCACAATATATTATATCCTAGATCTAAAGACCGCTTCTCTCTAAGGGCTTATCTCCCACCCAGCATCTTTAATTCTTCCATCCAATAATAATTAAACATATCTTTGACACCATCTTTTCTTTTAGTTTACAATGTGTAGATTTTAAGCCCTCAAGGATAGTACAATACTGGATGCAAAAGCTGCACAGCTCTAAATGCACCAGGTCTGTGTCATGCAGAAGAGCTGATTTTTAAATGTTAGGCGTGTTTTCATTGCTCTCTGTGATAGAGGCACATTCCTTTGGGAGCAGAGAATTCCCTAGCCAACTAAATTATTTTGTATTTCATCTGTATAAGGTAAAAATATAATCTTGGCCATCAGTAGATTGGAAGGCATCTGGAATCTTGTAGGACCAAGTGAATCACATGGAGCTACAGACAGTAAATGGGTCTTTGTAGCAGCAGCTGAAGATTTCAGAGTAGCTGAGGTTTTGTTTCTTCGTTTTTCTTTCGTAGCTGCAGAGGCTTTGAGCCACATTACCAATGACTGGTGCAGCAATCTGCTCTTGGTAATGTGAAAAATGGGCAAAAAAAGCTATGGTGGAATTTCTTCACTGGCCTTAAACTGCAGGGCAGATTCTCAAAGGCAAATGCTTTTGTGCTTGCTGAAGAAGGCAGAGGCAAGCGGGTTAGCAGGGATGCAGCCCTCTGAGGGATGCTCTGTGGCAGGCCACTGTATGGCCCTGCCACTACACTGCGGGGGTAATTCGTCCTGAATCGCCCAGCTATGATGGAGTGCTGTTCCTGACTATAGGACTGCTTCTGTTGAGCAAAGCAGAGTGGCTGCTGGGATGAATAATTCCTAAAGCAATCAGCCATGGCATAAACATTCCACATGCAATCATTTTTTTTTCTTTTAAAGTCAGGCTGTTGCTGACCTAATTTAGCTAAAGGATGAGCTCAGCTGATCTGGACAGACAGGGATTAATTTAATATTCAGACCCGCAGGGAATGGTGTGATAATGAAATATTAAACCCTTTTACAGCTGGATGCTGCTTCCCCTCCCAGTGAGTGTGTATGCTGTGCTGGGACCTCTGGCACTGAACACATGGCTTGGTACCTGTAGGATATGGGGCTTTGGATCATGCTCCAGCTTTGCCAATGCCCATTTGAATGAATTTGGAAAAGTTGCTTCGCTTTTCTTATGCCAATGCCTTTCTCATTTGATAAAATACTTATGGTGGTTATATTACTTTTTGTGCCATTCCTGGTGTTTTCAGCTGCTTGGATTTGCCATCTTCCCCTGGTAGGCTGGAATATAGCAAAGCATGGCCTGTTTTCACAGCAGGGGGAAGGCTCTGAGGGATAAGAATCATGTCAAAGATGATGAAGAAAACTTGTGGCACAGGAGGAGAAACCCCATCCTGTGGCAGCCAAGGGAACGTTGCTCTTTGATTGCTTTCTCCACTGACTTTTGTGTACCTTTCACTGTGAGCTGCACAATTAACAACTTTAATATCAGTCATACTTCATTTAACTCCTTAAACTGCTTCTGAATTAAAACTACCTTTTTTAAGGCATAGAAGAAGACAACACATATGGCTCAAGGGGCTGTTAGACCTTTTTGTACTCCAGGCAGACCCCTAAGACCATGGAAGCATCAGCAATGAGCATGGCACAGTCCCCTTTCCTTTCTGGAGCAATATCAAGCTTTACCCTTGTTTGTGGTAGGGTGTTGGCCTGGCTGCTGCACGCAGTTTACTTTGAAATTGGACATGTTATTGTGAAGAAAGTAGAAGCAGCAGAATTTCTTCTTTCATGCAAGTGCAAACAAGGTTGAGATACAATCGCCTGTAGCTGGCTGGTGGTGTGATGTCTGCAAAGTGTGCTGGTTACTTTCGATCTCAGATGCTAGTGCTTTTACTGACTGACTATATTGGTTTGCTCTGAGGGTTTCTCTCCATGACTTTCAGCCGGTATTGATACTTCCTCTAAGCACTGCTGCTATGTGTCCTTATGCTGTATTTTATCTGACTGAACTGTGCGTTTTATTGCCCACTGCAGATCTCCGCTCTGGTATATCCTTTTAACTCCTGCCATCACTCAGGAGTCTGCTCTGGATGTGGGAAAAGCTTCACTGCCACATCCACTCTAAGAAAAGTGATTTTTACATATCCTGCAGGTCATAGATACTCCTCCTCAAAGCTCGCGGTGGGCATCGTAAGCTTTGTAGGCAGAGCAAACTTTAGCAGGCTGGCAGTAGCTGTTTTCCAGCCCCAGCAGCAGCCCCTGCAGTACCCTGAGGGCTGCCTTCCAGCAGCAGCCTCCTCCTGCTTCCCGCTGACCTCCAAGGCATCGTGTTCAGCCAACTCAGCTCTTCTGCCTCAGTCATTAGGTATTGCAAACATGAGACCAGACTCACAGGAGAACAGCTAAAGATTTTAGTGAGACTAAACCATGAAGAACTTGAGACTTTCACTTGTGAACCTGGGAACAAACAATTACAAGAACAGTCAGTCTTAGATTCTTAGATAATGGGGTTTTTTAGTTCTTTAGGTATGTCCTTTCCAATTGAAGGCCTTGCTTAGTTGCACTGTGGGCTGGAGGGGGTTTTGCTGCTGCTTACCCTTGGTGTAGTGCCTGGGAGTGAAGGCATGTTTTTTTTAATTCAGTGCTGTATCTCAAATTAAGGAGAATGCAGTTCACATCTGCCTGTAATTGTCTTTAAAATTGCTTCTGCCCTGCCTGGCTGAGATGGCTTAATATGTATTCCTGGGCTCTCACTACAATAACAGTCAATTTTGCATCATATAGCAAGAGGGAAAAAAAATAGGTTAATTATAAATGCCTTTTGTGAAGCTTGTGAAACACAATGCATTAATTTCCAGTGCTCTATGCAGAGTGCCCAGGACTCCTTTTGATATGTTATCAACACAGTTAACAGCGTGCTTTGTCTGGATGTGGCTGTAAGAGCAAATATATCCATCCCAGAGCTTATGCTAGGATGTTGTGTGCCACTATGTCCCAGATCATGGCATAAAGGCTGAGATGGTGTGTGATGAAGAGTTTGCCTTGGCTCGGTGCAGGAGGGCTGAGGGGTGGCTGCAGTGTCAGAGGAGGTGTGGAAGGGAAGCCCGGCCGGAGGTGACCAGAGCAGCCAGGTTAGCTCTCCCAGGAAGCCTGGTTAACCTACTTTGAGCTGATGCCTGGGAGAGAGCATCCATTGACTGAGGGAAGAAGAGATAGCAGATAGGATGGTGAAAAGCAGGAACAGGATGTTCTTCCCCACTCTGCTCAGGGACAGGACTGTCTGAGCTGTGTATGTTACCAGGACTTCTTCCTGGAAGTACAATCCCACATGAAGTTATTTTTATAGTGGGAACAGCGTACAAAGGATCACAGGACATTATATCCACACATGGTAAGCCAGTCTTGGTCTAATGATAGCAGTCACTGGACTCCTTCTAAAATCATCATCACCATCACAGAGGAATCCCTCACCCCAGGTTAACCTTAGCAGACCTTTACTGGCAAGGAAAAGCAAAACTTAATTGCCAGGTGAAACCTCTGGTACAGTACCTACTGCACCCTTATGGAGTTACCCAAAAGACTGATAAGACATTTGTCTACCATGGACGACCATTGGCCTGGGCAGGACTTTTGACTGCTCTGATTTAGCAAGGTCCTGCTTGCAGAGTGAGACTGAAATCTGCCTGGAGCTATCACCAGTGAGGTGAGAGGGGACAGTCCCAATGCTGTCTGGGACAAGGACCCTCCTCACATGGGTGTTACACCCCCTGAGTCCTTTTCCAGTTAGAAACCAGAATTAGCAGGAGAGGCAAAACTTGAATCATGCAATCTCTCACCCTCACATCAGAGCAGGAGAAAGAGAAGTGTGAGAAAGTGCCTGGAGCTTTCATGTGAAGTGATTTGGCTGTTTCATTGAGCTGCCACCCCACACTGATGCATTTCTACACTTCTGCATTTGAGTCACATCATGGTAGTTAATCAAACCTACCTCTAGTACTACTACTGTTCCCCTCAACAGGCTGATAAAGTCTAGGAGAATCCATAAGATTTCTTAGGTCACAATACAAAATGTTACTGAGCTCAGCTTTTATGACCTGTGCTGTAGTCCTTTATTTTTGTGCTTCCTGCTGCTTGGTCAGCTCAGCTGCCAACTGTAGGAGTACACCCCAGATCATAAGAATTTATCATCAGTCTGGCTGCAAACAGATGTTCTGCCTGGATTTTGGGGGCGGAGGATCTGCTGAGGGCGATCCTGAGCGGTGAATACTGCTCCATGAGGATTTTATGCTCACCCTGGTTCCACAGTTGGACTCAGTCTGGCACTTCCATGAGCTCCAGTGTCTCAGCATTGCATTGCATAGCACTTCATGCTTGCTTTGAGTTCCCTATGAATATTAATGTCACTGCATGTATTGATGGTAAATGAGGTTAGCTGTAGCTTCTGGGAAAAGGGTAGGTTTAGCTTTAGTCCCTTTGGAGACATTCTTGGCATTTCTTGTAACTTCAAAATCTGTGTGTGTGGCTTAGGTCCTGCTTAGCTTTACGCTGTGTGGTGTGTGTCACGCTGTCCCAAAACTTTCTGGAACCAAACTAAACAGCAGTGTTCTCTCTTGACTTTCAATGATGCTGCTGCAGTCACATCTTCTGTTCCTACACCCTCATGCCATGCCCTTTCACTGGTAATTCCCAGATGAGGGCAGTTCAAAGACCAGCTGAGTCTAGGGAGAGAAACACTGAGTGCGTGTTGAAAAATACCATTGTTCCTCCTTCTTATTTGAATGTGGGGTTACCTTCAGAATTATTGCCACTCTGAAGGTCTTTTTCACAGTATGTAGCTGAGCTCTACTGCTCTACAGAAGAGCTGAAGTCTGGCCACAGCTTAACACTAGACTTTATTTTTCATGCAAGTTTTAGAGGCCAGGGCTATGGAGCTGGTTTCAGTGCTCTGGAGCTTGATTTCAGTGGGGACTACTGAAGGTTAATTCCAGCAGCATCCTGGGACTGGTAGCTGATGTCTTTTGGAGTGACTGTAGGCCAGAATAAGAGGCTGCAGAGTCTAAATAACAGTGCCACTTTATGTGCCAGGTGGTTCCTGTAAGTGTTCCGTAGGTTTCTTAAGGGCACCCACAAGGCTGGTGTCATCCTCTGCCTACCAGACTTTGGCTACTGCCTCTATCTGGCACTGCTGTATCTTTTGAAAACAAAAGCTAGTTTAAAGCTTTAGGCACCAGAGCCCTATGAATTGAACAAGTTCCTCTATAGCCTGTCCTAGAAATCATAGTTTCTTCTGTACCTTCTCTATCTGCGTAACAGATCATTGCAGTTATTTATATAGAGGAGACCATACTGTTACTGCAATACTCTTCAAATAGCTAGGAGCAACTCCTGTGATCTTCTGGTCAGTCATGAACTTCCAAGCTGAAACCCATGTTTGGTCATATCATTAAAGTCCTTTATAGTGGGTTACAAACTCCAGCTCAGCTGGAAGCAATTATTATCTGATATGTACCCTGAGTAGAACATAATTATACTTGTCACTAAGTGGCACTGTGTAAATTACTCTTTAATTGCTACGCATCAAGTCAGCAGCTACCCAGCCATTTTTCTGTGAAGATAAAGAGTTCCAGCATTAGCTTCATCAATCTGGCATCTGCCTTCACCCCATTTCTCATTTGTTCTCTTTAGTGCTTAAAGAGGTAATTTTATGTGATGAAATCTTTTTAATGTATTTGGCATTTGTCCTGTAAACCCTCTGTGGGCCTTAAATATGCTGGTAGAGAGTTTAATGTTAAAAACATAGGGACTAATATAGAAGACATGTCATTCAAGTACTACTGCCAAGGTAATTACTGTATATCAGCTGGGGCCAAAATCTCTTTTCTGGCTGGTATGTTGATAAAACAGGGGCCATCACAGGGGCTGAAGAATATAACACTGTTTTGGCCTTAATATGGGGTAGATAACTGTATTTATACACTATTAATGTGGATGCACTTTATCCCACTTTACCCTTGATAAGTTAGGAGTTAGCAGAGAGGAGGAAAGATCTGATTACTGCCGTGAAAAGTGATTTGTCTTATCTGGGAAGATCAGGAGGCCAGGCTTTGAACGGGACTCTTTCATTTGGCTGCCCCCGAGGCTGGGGCAGGTATGCCCATGGTCCATGCTCTGCCCTGTTCTTGGCTCCTGGGAAGTCTTCCTCAAACCCAGTCTGCAGCAGCAGCTCTGAGTGTTTCTCACCCAAACCAGCATTGCCTGGTTTCTATGATGGATTGAGAAGCCATGTCAAGAAGCTCAGAATCCAGATATGGAGTGGAAATGTAAGAGTGTCTATTTAGAAGAATTGCTGGTGGATTTATTTTGTCCATGTGCTGGGTTTTGGCTGTTGAGAGTTGAAATGGGGGCTCTGCCTGCTCCTCTTCTGCTGCACAATGCAGATGGGCCTGATCAGTAGTATGGGTGGCTGCTGGAGCGAGGTGTTTGCTTTTAATATGCTTCTGCTCCTCTTTCTAATGCTGACACCAGATAGACTTTGGCAAAGAAGCTGCGAGGAGCAGCCAGGGCTAGTAGCCAGCCTGCCCTGGTTTTACATTCCAGCCTGTAATTTCTAAAGCAGCTTATGCCATGAAGTGTGGACAGACTGTTCAGAATAACAGAAGGAGCATTTCCAGTTAGAGCAAACCTCAGCAGTGTGCCTACGTGAAGCCTTTCCAGTCTCCTGCTTCAGGGAGCAGGGCTTGCAGCTGAGCAAACCTGTATCCAGGGAAGGTGCTGCTGCCCTGGTCCAGAGCTCAGGCAGTAGATTCAACTGCTATTCATTCAAAGTATGTGAACCTATGTGTTATAACCAATGTATAAGTGCAGTTGAAAGCCAACTTTCCAAATCCCTTGCAGTCTGTGAGCCTTCTACCACAGGGTTTGGATTTGGGTCCTTTCTGATGGTGCTTTCTCCAGTAATTTGCTACTCACTGAGGAAACAGTGTGTCAGGAAGACCCCAAATGGCCATTTTAGTTTGCCTTTTTTCATTACCCTGTTTTTTTTTAATCCTTCCCTTGTCTTTGGTACAGGGCTTTCTCAAGTGCTGGATCAGGGTTTGAGGGCAGGTAGTGAATCTGGGGGTGCTAGGGAACAGGAGCATTAGACTGAGCCTTGGGTATCACAAGGTGGTAGGAGAAAACAGACCTGGGTTTCTCTCTGTTTGTCAGAGCTAATCTCTGCAACCTGAGAGGCTAGAAACTTAATGGTATAATGTAGATATATTTTTAAAGAAGGATGAGGTTTTCCAGCAGTCCAGGCATTTCAGGAACTAGAGCATTAAAAATACCACTCTACAGCTCAGATGTGGTAGAAAACTATGGGAGTTGGTGGCACAACATCCTGTTGTAATCCTCATAGGGCAATGACAGGTCTGGTTTTAAAAGTCCTTGATTTACATCTCCATGGATTTATTATTTCTGACCTATGTATACATTAAATAACATAGATGGACTTTGATGTTTATTTTCCATATATTTGATTCACTGAAATCTCAGTTGGGGTGCTATTCATAGAATCATAGAATAATTAGGGTTGGAAAGGACCCTAAGATTATCTAGTTCCAACCTGCCCGCCATGGGCAAGGGCACCTCGCACTAAACCATGTCACCCATGCTCTGCTACCGAAGTGATGAATTTGATGTTATACAACACTAAGGAAATCCAGAGCTGTGGCTTGAGGCTCTTGTGGTTTATAGCTGTAGACATTTACCCTAAACACCCTACCCCTGAGGAAGACCTCAACACACTGGCTGTAATACCTTCAAACCATGAAAATCTTTGCAGACTGACCACATAAATGAGCACCATTAATGAGAAGTCTCGGCAAACTCAGTGGCTTTGATAATGAGCTGCTTCTGTCTGCCCTATGGAAGTAAAACAGAACGCGGTCACTGGTTCTGCTGGTATTTTCTGCACAACCGGGTGCTTTGCTGCAGTGAGGCTCTTCCCACTGTCTCTGCCTCCTCCAAAGGAGGGGTTCTTTACTCTCACCTAACCATATATCAAAGTTGATTACTTTATTTACCTTGTGAGTATGATCATACACTCTCCATCCAAAGATGATCTTAGTGTCTGACTCCTCATCACTGAGAGCTCCAGGAGAGCAGTGAAACTCCTGGAGCTGTAAGAGACATAAATTCTGTAATTACCTAAACCATTTTCTCAGTGTATTCTTTGAAAGGTTTCTCACTGTCATCAGTGACAAATCTCAGCTTCCTCAGACTGCTGCCTTTCAGACTCTGACACACATTCTCTTCAGACTGCAGCCAGGGGCTTCTGGACATGTCGACAGGTATTGAACATGGGTGTCTGTAACCTACAACTGCCAAGTCTATCCTTAAGCCCTGCCTAGGAGCTCAGTGGGGCTGTTGGCAGCTGGTTGCATGAGCTAGATTTTGCTCAAGGTAAATTTTGTTTCCCCAAAAGAATACTGCTGATTTCCCTCCATTCAGGCTTTCTAAATTTGACACAGATGCAAGGAGTGCAATTATTGTGGGATGGCTGCCATGGAGGATGGATGCCATATTTTGGTATATATTTGTCAAATTAAATGTTGCACTTGCTTCTGCTGTTTTTTGTGGCCTTCTTTGTGGTCCAATCCCAAAATACTTGAGCTAATGTGTTTGCTGGCAGGAATGCCTTTGGGAAAAGTTACCATGAGTGATTATTTGCAGGAAGCAAATGTGTCAATTTGCAAGTGTGAAAATTGTCATCAGCAATCCAGGTCTGTGGGTGTATTTCATCCACTTGGGGTCCAGTAACAATCCCATCTGATGCTGGCAGCCAGTCCAAACTGAATGATAAAAATCAGAGTATACCTGCTTGCAATGAATCCAGTTGAGTAAATGTTAACTGCGTCTTTTGTGTGTCAGGAAAGGAGAAGGAAGAAATGAAAGAAATGATTGTGTTTGCTTCATGTGAGAAGTGGCTATGGTCACCTTGCACTTGCTCATTATAGTTACTTTATACTACTTTGATGCCCACATATCTCATCTGGATGCAAAGGAGCTACATCACAGGATGGACAGTTGGGTTCAGAATCCAGTTAATAGCATCATGGCAGATGATTTCCCAGTCTGTTTTATTATAGCAAGTGAAGACTGTCTCCATTGCATGAATTCTTGGAACTTGTCACTTCTAATACACCATTAATTTGTCAGTTGCCCAAAGCATGAAGGTGACTGCTCTCTGTGGTGTGCCAGTGAACTGTTCCCAGATCTGTTCTTTTTTTCTTCTCCATACTCATTAACTGAGGGGCAAAAAGGGTTGTGGGGCAAATGCATTACACTGGTAGTTTAATGAGTTTGTTGACTTCTATTTCATAGTGCAGATGAATTGATTTAGAGAATATTTCAAGAGGGAGAAGTGTGCCTGGTGGCTTTAGTGCTTCCACACAGGGAACAATTCCTTCCTTCTTCTCCAGGGAAGTTAATCCTACAGCCAGCCAGCTAAGCTCATGGTGAGAAACACAAGTGATGATTTCTCTTAATGTTTTGATCATCTCAAAAGTTACTCATTCCTGTGGGATCATTTGGTCTGTTTAAACTGGGAATAGCAAAGGAAAAGCTGATCTTTAATCAAAGAACATAGATGCTGCTGGTTGTACTTATGTACCATAGCTTGGGGTTTGTTTACGTGTGTGTCTGTCTGCCTCTGGTATGAGATGCTTATGATAGCTGTGGTATCAGGAGTATTGGCACAGTTGTTTGGTACAATAGCATCTCTCTTCCACTCATCTGATGCTTAAGACTGTATCTTTTAGGATCTCAGCTCTTCCCTTGTCTGCTGTTGTTAATGCTGAGCAGTTATTTCTTTCCAAGTCCTTTGCATACATGAACTGAGGCAGAGGGAATTACTTGAGGATGACCAGATGTCTGGATTTGGCCGCGGTAGCCACAGAATATGGGTTCCTGTCTTCCTGCCAAAGGTTTCTGTAAGACACATTCATTCATGATTTTGGTTTTGGCCACAGGATTTTCTTTGTTTCCCTTTCCGATTATGACTCTTTACCTATTCCTAAGCTGTGGCACTAGACCCAGAGACCAGTGACACTCACCAATAGGAAAACCTGGTATGAGCTGTGTGTCTGCTGCTGTCTGGTGAATATGTATCTCAGCATCTGGAGAGTATTTGAATGTGAAGTCTACCGGGTAAATAATGCTGTAAATGATTTGATCCGCTTTTACTGGATGGTGTAGAAGCAGGACATGACGTCTTTTGCCTGCTATTGGCACAGGCTGAGTTTTTCCTGCTGAGAATAACATGGGTAACACACTGGTAAAGCTGTGGGATAACAGGAATAGGAGCGCTCATACTAATCTTGCAGGATATTTCCTCCCAGCATTCCCAGACCTGTCAGTAGTCCCACTTCAGGCTGAAAGTATGTGTGTTCTCTTTGAGGATGAAGGACCTAATTAGAACTGGCTCCTTGTGGTGCAGAAAAGCAATGCCAGCCTCTGCAGCACACCATCCTGCTGGTATCAAAGATGCTGGCAGCGGCTCAGCAAGTGCAGCATGGTGCCTGTGCTCCCACCCAGGGTGAGCCGCACTCCCCACTGCTGCTCTCACCTGTGTTGAGTGTCCTGCCTCTGGAAACCAGCCCTTCCGACACTGAGAGCATCAGGACTTACTGCTGAGATGGCCTTGACCAGTTGCACCAGTCATTGCATGGGCTGGTGTTGGGACACAGCACTGCAGGAGGGTGCAGAATAGATGCAACCAGGTACCTGCTGTTCAAGAGGAGTCTGGGTCCATCCTGGATCTCTGCAAGTGTATCCCTAGTTCTGCTGGAGTGGGGTCTTACATAAGGATAGTAAGAAAGGGACAGCATTTCCCAGTGTCACTTACTTCTGCCTTTCCATTTTTTACTTTCTAATAAGCCCATAGTGTATCCCTGCCCTTCATTTGTGAGCTCAGACTTGCCCAGCACCTCCCTGCCAGCAGAACACATGCCTACACAGGGAGTAAGGAGGGAACCTGAGCGAGCCTGACCCTCTGCAGAGACACAAGGGTGTCCTGCATCCATGCGGGGTGTCCATGGTGTTACCCCATGAAGTCCTGCCCCTTGATTCAGGTCACTTCCTGGGGAGGGAGATTCTGACATACGAACCAGTAAAGTTTATTAAATTGCTGTAAAACTGTTGGGCAACAGAAGCCCAGGAGACTTCAGCTCATCCTTGTCCCTGCAGTGTGAGATACAAACCAGACTTTGTTCCACTCGTTGGGCATGTAGAGACCAGAATTCCTGAGTGTGAATTGTGCTGGACTGCTTTGGAGAGCTGCTGCTTCTGGGAGTAAATGATACCAAGACACTAAATTCTTTTCAATGTCTATTCAGTGTGACACCAGTGCTGGCACTAGGGTGTCTGTGTGTTGCTTCTCCCACCATCTGCTTTTTCACTCTACTTTTTGCAGTCCAAAAGCCGCTAGTGTTGCTGCTGATTGGAACAGAACAAAATGCAGAGACCCATCAGAGACTTAAGATCATTTAGGGGGAGGGAAAATAAAAAGGAGAAACAAAACCCTGGAATAAGCGTCACTGCTTGTGGGAGATGAAATCACAAGCCAGGCTCGCCACTGGGTCATGCCCACCTCCACACTCTGCAGGGATTTCAGTCCATGCTCTGTGCTGGATGGAGAGAGAAATGAAAAAAGTGTCTGCTTGTGAGGAAGTTTAAACTACCATGCTCTTCTGAAAAGGCCCATATCGGATGATAAGGTAACATTTCCATAAGGCATGGCATTCCAGGATGTCTCCAAGGTGAAAAGTCAGTGACAATAATATCCATTCTTCTAGGGAAGGACTGAGATTCCTTTCTTGCCTGATGCATATGGTTTTGGTTTCTGGATGTCTGTCTACTTAATCTGTTCTCATTGCTGTAGTAGCACCAACAGCCAAAGCATTTGATATCTCTCTTGACACCATGCCTTGAAATGGTAATCTGTTCCTCAGGCCTCAAAGAAGGCAGGACCTGGATGCTTTCCTCATCCTACTGTTCTGGGGCCAGCCTGTCTTGCTGGCATCAGAGAGGACTTTATCCCCTATACTTCTAGCCCAGCACTGCTGATGGGTATCTGAGCCTGACACAACAGCCTCAGCTCTGCGGGAAAGTTGTCCTCGAAGTTCTTACAGGGATCTCACTGATGGTGACAGTTTTGAAGGCTGCTCTTCATGTAAATGCTGCTGCCCAAGGAAAGAGAAAACAGCCCCCTGCCTTTTCTGTGGGCCATGCTGAAAAACTTGGAGCCATTTCCTAGCTTGTAAAATGAGAGGTTGATCTACAGCAGTTTTTGAATTGCTACAGCATGCTTCTCTGACTCTGGATGAGCTTCCACATCTTGAGGGTACAATAAACCTTTTTGCTAGCCTCTTCAGGCACTCTAGAGCAGTTAAGTACTTTGGTTGGATGAGAAGAGCTGGGGATTAGGCAGACAAGTGAACGTGTGTGAGACTGCAAAGAAAACCAAACAGGAGCACACTTTTGAGGATGTACCCAGTATTTTTGCTGAAGCTCTGGTGCTGAGGAAGAGGGAGGACAAGGGAGGAGCTGGGTGGATAGTTGGACAAAGAGATCTCCATGTATTCCAAGTGCTTTGAGGGTGAATGAAAATCTTCAGAGGAATGCACTGTGCACTCGGCATGGTTATGAGATAAAGCACATCTATCTGTTGTGGCTATGTGAGCAGAATAAGCACCAGCTGCTCAGATGCCAGTATCTGAGTAGCGTCAGTAAAACATCAATTAATCTTAAAGTGCTTATTTTAAAGCTAACAATTAATCTTAAAGTGCTTATTTTAAAGCTTTCCCACCCATGCACACCTGCTGATTCTCTATATCAGCCTCTTGAATTTCTGATGTGTTGGATGCCATAGAGATTGTCACAGAAAAGACTAGTAGTCAAGAGCTAAAAAAGAAACAAACCCTATTTGTTCCCTCTGTGTCTGTCTCCTGCTTTCCCTGTCTGTATGTCTGCCAAAACAGACAGTATTCATTTCACACCCAAGTGAGCTGGGGCTTTGTGAGATGTACCTGTGCACTGCAAAACATGACAGACAGCAGGCATGCCCAGTCCTACAGGGGCTGATCCAAAGGCTGCTCAGGTCAGCAGGACGCACTTTGCCACCTGCAGTGGCTTTTGAACTGATCCCGTATTTAGTGTGCTTCAAATTAGTGATTTGCTGTAGGGCCTCAATGCATTGAGCTGGAGTTATATGGATCTCTTTTACTGCGGCTTGGTGCAACAGGATACAGTTTCCTGTAGGATATCCACATACTGTATAATGCCAATTAAACTGCTTTTCTGTTGCTGACAGATATGACTAATAGCAGCGCAGGCTCTGCTGGTTACAGAGGGTGCACACTGTTCCTGCTGTACTGGTCTTCAGAACCAGCCATGTATTCTGTAACTCCTGTGCTATCTACAGAATTATCAATCAAACCAAATGACCAGACAAGTTGGTGTGACTCTGGTACCATGCAGATCTATCCCAGAGCTCTGTGTGGAGAGCCCCAGTTAGGTCCAGTCCCCACTGAGGGGCAAGTCCCTCCCAGGATAGAGAAGAGACATGTGGAGTGGTTACTACATAAGCTGTAGGAGGACATAGACGTTGAGGTCACCTGCTTGAAGGTGGGGTGGAGTCTTACCCCTGTGCTTCTGGCTGTTAAGAGGCTGAGTTTCTGGGCTGTGTTGGAACTGGACAATCTATACATCCATTTGGACATTCCCACACTTACAGGTGCTTGCTCGGTACAATGCTTTGAGCTTGGGTTTGCCTGCTGTACCAGTGCTTCTGACAGACTGCTGAGGTTTTCTGGTGTAATGGATGCAGATAACAGAGAAATTCACTGTAGCCCACTATTGCTTTCTGTTGCAGGAATGATGAATGACAAATTGTTCCTTCCTGTGGGGGTTTTAGGTGCTGTTATTACAAGGCTCTTCTATCAGCCCCACAATGCTAAGCTGATTTGGCACCTTGCAGCAGGAGGTGCTTAGAGGCTGTGGGGGTGATGCTGAGCAGATGTGGGACACATCTGGGGAAAGATCTTGGAAAACTTCATGGATGAAAGTCAGTATCAGTGGCACTTGATTAACTCCCAGTGACCTTTTACCAAAGCATACACAAAGCTGAAAGTCAGCTCTGTTGTCTTTGTTGCTGATCCACCAGGAATGTTAACAAAGCTGCCTGAGTGTGGGTTAGGAGGAATATGTTCTTTTGCTCATGTTCACAGCCATATGCATGCACTAAATGCCCCCGGTCTGCCTGTTATGCATCAGAGGAATGCACCCTTTCACACTGATGCAACTGCATGCATAGGCATCCAGTCTCCTGTGTGGTAATTCTACTGCACATAGGCAGTTCTTGGTTCCCCCGTCAGCAGGCATCATGAATCCCTTCCGCCCTCTGCACACAAGCTCTGCACACCCCTGAACAAGAGCTACAAATCACAAGTAGTACATAAATAAATAAGATGGAGACAGAGCAACCTCCACAGAGTTCTGCCTTGCATAGTGCCAGAACAACCCTGTCCTCTAAAGAAACCTCTGCCATTTAGCTCAGCTTGGGTACATTTTTCTTTCATTTAAAAGAGCACTCTTATAAGCATCACTTCAGCTCTGGGGAGTCATGCCAAGGATAACTCAGCGTTGTCCTGCCTCTGTTCACATCTCAGCCTGCCTCCCTGCTTTTCCTGAAGCTTACCGGGTCCTGCAGTGAGGAGATGCTCAGTCTCTCACGGAACAGCATGCTTTGCCCCGTGCCAGGTAGATGGCTTTGGTTCAGCATGGCCTTGGGCAGGGCTCTTGGGTCTCCCTACTTGTACCTTGACTTACTTGCTGTGTCTCAACTGACCTGGCAAATCCTCTTTCTTCCTGAAAATCATTTCACTCAGAAATAAAGAAAACACAGAACTGTGTGTAAGTTTATGCTAAAGAGAAGATCCAAGTGGTATACAGTGTACTGTTGTTTCATGCACTGATCTCAAAGGACTTCAGTAAGGAAAGCAAATATCGTGAGCTTTTCTTTATTGACAGGGATGTGGTGGAACTTGCTCAAGGTCCAGACCTGGGATGGGAGCCCACCTTCTTGTAGGAGAGGCAGAGGGGACCCTCCAACACACTGTTCCTCCTGTTCAGAGCTAAGCAGTTTGAGATATGTGTTTTTCTGGAGGCATTTGCTAACCCCTATGAGACAGATCCACAGCCTTTCTCCATCTGTGTCTGGCAGAAGGTTAACCAAAGCTGCAAAAGTCCCTTCCTGCCTGCACACCATCTCATCTCTGTTTCACAGCTGTGTGTGTAAGTTTGCTCTGGTTGGTGTTCCCAGCTCCTCCTGTACGGAGTGCTTCTGCAGCTTGCTGAGCTGCAGCTGAGAGTAACACAAAGAGATGCCTGCGGGGAGAAGCCCTGTGAAAAGCAGTTTCTAAACTCTTCAAAGACAATTTTCAGGTGTAGCTGGTGGGCTTGGATGGCCTATAGGCATCTGGAGTTGGTGTTAGTGCAGGGTTTCATAGTGTCATGTGTACTTCAAGTTCCCACAGCTGCGAGTTCATTGTCTCTCTAAGCAGAGCCTGCCTTTCTAAGGAGAAACTCCTGCGTCTAACTAAGACTAGGGTCATCTGGCATTAGCCTGCTTGCCTCAGCCAAGATATGCAAAGTGATGGCTAATCCATTTGGGCAGCATTTTTACATGTCAGTGATGGATTTAGCTGGCCAGGAAGAGAAGTTCTGAATATGCCAGTGCAGCTCTTCAATAAGCACATATCCAGAGATATCCATTCTTTTCACAGCAGGGCAGAAAGACTGCTTTATTATTCACTGGCCGGGGGGAAGGAGAGGTGGAAGGGAATAAAATGAAGGCTATTTTATTGCAATGGCTCTGGAAGCAGATGAATAACCTGGCTTGGGCAGGGCAGAGCCATCCCACAGAGCAGCAAGTGGCGTACACTGAGAGAGGTCCCTCTTGTTGCAGAAACATCTCCTGCTGCTTCCTTGCACACAACACAGGTGATGTATGCTATCTGTGTATGAACACCAGACACCACAGCACCAGCTTTGTATGAGATTAAAGCCTCCCTCTAGTAAATACCTTTGCTTTTAACATTTGCAGCTGAAATTTATTGTCTGTATCACAGGTGCTTTTGAAGTCATTGGTCACCTTTGAGGCCCCACTGTACTGAACATCTATGCAGGCTTTGCAAGAGGTACTTGGTGTCCTGGGGAATTTATAGCCTAAATTAGTGTCCTGGGTTCAGCAGCAGCAGTCATTTTTCTCCTTAGTAGCTGCTGCAGTGCTGTGTTTTGACTTTCAGCCTGGGAACAGCACTGATACCACCGATGTTTTCAGTTGCTGCTTAGAATGTTTTGGTCTGACCAAGGACTTTCTGAGCCTCATGCTCTGCAGGGAGGAGGGGAAGCCGGGAGGAAGCAGAGCCGGGACACCTGACCCAAACTGACCAAAGAGGTATTCCATACCACAGAACATCATGCCCAGTACAGGAACTGGGGGCGGTTACCCAGAAGGCTCAGATCACTGCTTGGGTCGGGCTGGGTGTCAGTCGGTGGGTGGTGAGCCGTTGTATTCTCTTTCTTTGTTATTTCCCTTGTCATTATTATTATTGGTGGCAGCAGCAGTGGTTTGTGTTATACCTTTGTTACTGGACTGTGCTTACCTCAACCCCTGGGAGTTAAATTCTTTCAGTTCTCCTCACCATCCCTCCGGGAGAGAGGGGGATGGAAAGAAGGGGAGTGAGAGAGAGGCTGCGTGGCTGACTTGAGCTTAAATCATGACAATTAGCAAGAGGGACAAAGGATGGGGGAAAGAAAGGGCAAGGTAGGGATGAGAATCTTAAACACAGAAAAATTAATCAACAGATCTGGGGTCACATGAAGGGGTGTTGGAGCCAGTTTAGCTATTTCATTTCAGCCACATCTTCATTGCTCCCTCTGTTCTGTGGGGACACTCTGATTTCCTGGTGTGAGGAGTGTACAAGAACCCATTCCTGTCCCTGCAAAGGGTATTTTGTTGTTCAGGTTGGGGATTATAGACTGGGCTTTTGCTTTTCACCGCCAAGGCTTTGAGGAGGTTTTTTCTTCTGCAGAAAATGTCTAAAGCAGGTGTTTGTGATTCTTAAAACATCCAAGGTAATCCTCAAGCACTCCAAACCCACGCATCAAAGCCTATGGGCTTCTCTTCTCAGTCAAGGATTATAATAGTCTACTGTGCCCGCAGAATGGGAGACACAGCTTTTAGGTCTCTGCTGGCTGAGTACACTTACTTTGTGCATTACGGTCAATCTTGTTCCTTTAACCTGGACAGAGTGGCAGCTGCATGGAAAGGATGGAGCCCTCTCCTAGCTGGGCACAGGCATGCCCTTACCTCCTTGCCCAACTTCCCAGGGCAAAGGCAACCACAAAGAGAAACTACAGTGGGGTCTGATCCCATGGATGGTCCTACTGCTTGGTGCTTTGGTGCTGGTTGTTTTCTCTTAGAGGTTATTCAGGTTTTAGCTCCATCCATTGATTAAGAATAAGGTGAATTAAAGCTCCTCTCTTGCTGAGGCACCACAGTGTGGCAGCATTGGATGTCTCCTTCAGCGTATGTTCTGCAGGTTGGCCAAAAGCAGATCTTTTCAAAGATAGGTTCCAAATCCAGGAAGAATTTTTAGACAGCAGCAAGCAAAACAAGCCCCAGCAGCTTACAAAAATGGTTCTTCTTTAATTAGCTAAACTAAATTGTAACCAGCCCACCAGCCAACAGTGGTTAATTGTGAATGGGAAACTGCTTTTACTATTTTTGGTCCATCAAAAAAAGCTAGGGACACGATGATGTTTTAATGTAGCCAGATGGCCAAAGCTGCTGTACTGAAATCCAGCCATGAAGAAGAAGGCTGGAACAGCACAGGAAGCTTCAGCACAAGCTGCCCTTAGACAGAAGAAATGTACCATTTTCTGCTATTCTGAGACTGCAAAGCTTTGGAAATTCCACCTCATGTTATATTGTTTTTCACTGTTTCTAGTGGGACGTGGGGTAGACCTCACATTTGAGTACTGCAAGTCCTAGCAAATGGAGTACTTTGTCATTCATGAGATCGCAGACTGGTTTGAATTGGAAGTGATCTTAAAGCTCATCCAGTTCCAACCCACTGACATGGGCAGGGACATCTTCCACTAGACCAGGTTGCTCCAAGCCCCATCCAACCTCATTAAGATCATTTGATATCTTGATTGTTATTAATGTAGACAACTGAAAATCACATTTCCTGGGATCAAAGGATAAAAAATGGTTTGGGTGGTTTCATTTTGGTTTTAGTGTAAAATGGTACATACAACTGCATTGAGTCCAGTGGAAATCAACCTTTTCTTTTTGCTTAGAGACTTGTCCCTGTAGTTGAGCTTTGGTAAGCTCAGTTTGCATGAAATAAGGGATTCGTTGCCTCAGTTGAAAACACAGGATAGGCAGGCTCTGGGCAAAATGAGACATGTATTTCTTCCAGAGATCTCAGCCTGAACTGGAACATATTTCTGTGTCAGTCATGGTTTCCCTGCATGGTTTGGCCAATATCCTTCATAGCCAGATTTACTTTTCCATGTGCCACCTGCATGTTTCAGCCAGGGCCAGGCAGGACCCCACCAATGCTCCACTCGTGCCTTACCCCCCTCCAGGGTTTGCCAAATGTTGCCAAAGTATCTGAATATTTTGGCAATACACAAGACAAGGATGAAACCCACAAAACTCTTTTCCTCCCTTGACTTGAGTGGAGATCCTGTTCCCATTTGAAGCTGGGTTCAGTATCAAAGCTCTCCTTGTGCACTTCCAGCACAAGAGGTTGTTCTAGGAGGGCTGCTGGGTCAGTGGCTGCTGGGGCTCATAGCATGCTGTGTCTTGGTGCCATTGCTTGTTACCCTTGGTGCTGAGCTCCTTCAGTCCCTGTTCTGGACACAGAACAGAAAGTTGCCTCCAAGCATGCCAGAGAATACCAGTGACTCACCAGCTCACAGAGACATTTTGGATGCAACAACTGTGGTTGTAAATTGCTCATAGTTAATGAATTAATTATGTTACACTCTCTTTGAGTAAACCATAAACTAAACAAGTGATCACCTGGCAATGTGTGTTTCCCTTAGCATTTCCACCAAACACAAACACTTTAGAAGTCAGAGAGCACTACTGCTGCCTTGCGTGCTCAGATTTGTGCACCAGGTTGAGTAACTGAAAGCAATCAACACTCCTTGGAAGGAGTGTTGCTACACTGCTTCCCAAAGCATGTGGATACCTCCCTCCTTTTTGTTATTGTTGTTTCTCTTTTTGAGCCACAGTGAGTAAGAATTAGAAATCTTTGTCATCATATTTGATCCTTTCAGGGCTCAAAGAACTCCCTTACTGATGTCTGTACTGAAGTGCTGGCATTTGCCTTCCTTTCCCACAAAGATTAATTTACTTTTAGGGATCTGTCCATTAGTGAGTGGCACATCCAAAAAAAACAGGTTTTGGTTGGTTTGTGACTGGAATCACTGTTGGTGCCAGTGAATTAACCCTGTTATAGGAGCTTCAGGGTGCCTGTGTGAAACGAGTAATACCACAGTCAGCCAGGACAGTAGCTGCAGTCAGAGTTACTATGGCAAATCCCATCCTGTCTGGCTCTGTGTCAAAGGATGTTTCACTCTGTTGTTGAGGCTGGTTATTTCACTGATTTTTGAATGTATTTGCTCTTACCGTGTTATGTTATTATCTTTCTAGACAGCTTTAAACTAGTAACAGCAGCTACTTGACATGTAATTAAATCTAATGACAGTTAAAATTATGCATGATTGAGTGTTTTGGTTTTGAAACTGAATTTATGATATTTGCACTTTCTTTTGTGGCCAAAACATGAGCTCTTCTCACAGCTGATGACTTTCCAGGTGATGAGCATTTGGGAAGACTGGATTTAGCAGCAAGCCTTCAGGGTGCATATAAAACTGACTGTTTTGGCTGGTGAACTCCCTGATCTGTAACTATGTTGGATGGGGTGTTTGTTCCTGGGAAAGCAGACTAAAAACAAGCCAAGCTTTCTCCTAAAATGCATACAGCACCTACTGCATTTGGCCAACTGCTGCTGTTTGGCCTTACAGCTGCTTGTGGTAGTCACACACATGTTTGATTTATGTGCTTTATCCTGTAGCATCCAGACCTGTAGCATTTTTGGTTGGTACCTGCTTGAAGTGTACACCAAGTGAAGTGGAGTAGCTTTGATCACAGCGCGGGACAGTCTGATGTTGTACTTCTGTAACAGGAGAGGTGATAAACTGAGGACAAGATTTCTGTTTTAAACCCAAAGTGGTTGGATTGGGTTGAACCGGACTTGCTCTTTGTACCTTTCTGTACAACTGGCATGTTGCTTCTTGCATTGCTGCTGAGCATGAAGCTGGGGATTGCTTAGAGTTCTGAGATCTCTTTCCTGAGGAATAAAAGTTAGTGAAGGGTCCATCACTGTGTATGTAAAACTAAGATTAATTTCCCCTCACGTATGTGTGTTTATTAATACCAGCAATGGATTTATCTGCTGCTTGCACTCATTCAACAATGTGAGATATTTTCTGCAACGTTTGCAGTTAGCGGTGTAGTACTCCACTGAAAAACTGGGAATCAGCAACAAATTGCCTGCTTTTGCTTTGCCTCTCCTTTTCCAGCCCACTTTGAAATATGTCTCTAAATGCTTCTGAATTCTCACAGTATAATTTGTTCTCTGCTATTACACTGCCTCCTTGATTACCTTGATTCCACCGTGCTTCTGATGTGCCTAAATCAGTCTCCTTAACTGCAAATCAGGTGTAAGCAGGACTTAAAGTTGCAAAAGTGATCTGAATCACTTAGAACTGACACTTTGTTCAGGATATGACAGTTTGTGCAATAAACAGATAGCACAAATCCCCATGCAGAGCTGGCCTGGATCCAGGAGTGCACAGGACAACATTGAGTGTTCCTAGCTGCCCATTTAAAGTAAAGCTAGTCAAATACAAGGGAGGGTTTGACGCTTTTCTTTCAATGAATTCTTCTCTTTTGCACTGGAGGCAGCTGGACTTTTTGCTGGAGAAAAAGCAATGGCTGAGTGAGGCTTGATCATGTATGTTGAGAAGAAGGAAAAAAAGCCAGTGTGCATAGAGCAACTCCACTGGGCACTGCAGGGAGGGGTGCTCAGGCATGCCCCAGGCCTGCTCAGGTATGCCACTTCTGTGTAGGCATCCCAGTGTGGCCGTCATGGAAGATGCAAATCACTTCGGCAAGAGGAATGTTTTTTTCTAGGCAGCTCTGCCAAGATGTGGATTTGCTCTCCAAAATCTGTTCAGCCTTTGCCCTCTCCTTTTAATGCCCTCAAGCAAATATTGAAATGAGAAGTTGCCAAGCAGGCACCCTAGAGAAATGAAAGGAGATGACCTGCTGATCTGGAAATCCCACCGTCTCAACCTGGTCCATGTATTTAACTAGTAACATGGAGCTAAAAAGCTCCTCATATCCATGCTCATCACCCAGCCACGTCTTGCCTCTCTTGTAGCTGTAAGTGAAAGAAAACTGTGCATGGTGGTTTATTGCCCGGATCCTCTTCTGGGAGCATGTGCCAAGGTTTTCCTGTCTGGTTAGAAAGAGGCTGAAGAATTGGTGGCTGGAGATGTCCCAGTGGGGGACACTTGCACAGGAGAAAAGAGTGGCCCAAAGCAGCCTCGCCTTGTGCCCTTGCAATTGCTGGGTTGCAGGAGCAACATAGGGGCTCAAATCAGATATAGATTAAATCGGGCTCCATCAGTGAGCAAGGAGGAAGGTTTGTGCCTGTGATTGCTGCAACTCTGCATGTGGGAACTGGGCAGAGAGTGGAGCACTGCATCACTCCCCATTGTGGGTGGTCATCCCATCCAGGCAGGTATTGGGCAGAGGGATGCTCAGGGCAGTAAGCAGCTGCTCTCTGCTCTGCTACTTGGACCATGGGACTTTCTGTAAGTCCTGTGGTTTGGACAAAATGGAAAGAAGCTTTCTTAATTTCAGTATAAGCAAACCAATGAGTAAAACTTCATCTTGAAGTGAGAAATTGTGCTGGTTTGCCTCCTAAAGGCTGAAATGAGACAATTCAGTGTTGGGGGAAAAAAAAAAAAGAATTTCCAGAAGGATTCTTAAATTTCTGGGTGGATTTGCAATAGTTTGGCTAAACACAAATGTCATCCTTCTCTGGCAAAGGCACTATCCAACTGGAAACAGTGCCTGGCCCCAGCTGTAGTCTGCTGCCTGTTTCAGCCACCAGAGTGGGTACCTAGCTTTTCCTAGCTTGTAGGAGCACCAAAGGAGTTAGCATCTCTGACCTGGTCCTTTTTGGACACCCTGCCGTGGTGTATTTACAACTCTACTTCCTTTGAGTCACGAAGCATTGCTCAATGCTCCCTGGTTTAAATTAGCAGAACAAAATAATTGGAGTTTTGACCTGTGCTCCATAGAGTTCAGCTGGTGAAATCCAGGCTGTGGGGCACTGCATGTCTGAGAGATGGGTGGATTTAAGACTTTAGTGGCTCCTGGCCTCACCCCACAGAGAAGGAAGATTTAACAAACAGGGTGCAAATGCAGGAGCATGGTCTGAGGTATGTAAGCACATGGCCATGCACACATCACTTTCACACCTATTTCAAAGCCACCTTTTGGATCTTTGACTGATGATATGCTTCTGCAAGGAGGAATAAATAGGCACAATGATTATTTTGTAAGTGTTATTAGCCAGGAAATTAATGCATGTCATGGAAGAGGCTGTTCTGACTTTGCACCTAGTTGGCTGCTCTGGCTCCTTCATTTACCTCCAGCAGGCTCTCGTGGTTGAGTTGCGGTCTGGTTTCAGGTAGAGAGAAGCTAATACTAATATTTGCTATTCGAGTGTGGCTGTTGCCCTGTAAAGTTAGTTGGGATGCAGAGCTGGGGCACATGCTGCTTGTGAACTCCTCAGAGCCTTGCTTTCACTTGTATATAATATTCCTTTCTTGTTGCCTGTGCTGAGTGCTGATGGATGCAAGTGTTTGAAGTAGCAAAACCAAATCCCAGCCTGGGGTGGAAATTGAAAAGCTTGAATGAAGCATCTCATCATTCAAAGCTGACCCAGGACTGATGGAAACATCACCTGCAACCCTTCCCTGGCTTGCAGGTGTCGTCTTTTCTCTTGGTTTTGTTATTTGACAAACACACTGCATGCCGCTGCCGAGAGCACAGCAGAAGCTTCAAAGGAGGAATGGGAGTGCAGCTAGGGCTGAGGCTGTGTCCCCCTCCTGGGAGCCCTCGCACCCTGCATGGAGCTGTCTCACCTCCCAGGGCATGGCAGGACTCTGGCATGGCCTCACTTGTAGAGCACATGGTTGTGCTGCTTTCAGGGTGCTTGTGGCACCTAAAGAGCCACGGTAGGCTTTTCGCAAATGGTTCATGTGAGATGTGTTGGCTGTGGTGGAGAAGTTCATCAGAGTAGGGCTAAAGGGGTTGGGTTGGTTAACTCCTAAGACCTGTATCTTTTAGTAACTCTTACGCAATATCAGCATGTGTGTGTAAAGCCTGCATGAGTTGAGATTTGCAAACTGCCCTCTCATTTTGACTGTCTGATTTTAGGAGAGATGGACTGTGCTTGCTAAAGGATCAACCTGCAGTAGCTTTCATTCACAATCATGGGAACTAGTCGTGCTGGGCTTGAGCTTTTTTGGCTATTTCTGAGCAAGGAGAAGTTGAAATTGCAGTATCCAAAAAAACAGGAGGCCAGACTTTACATTTTGATCCATGATAAACATCTAAGTGGAAAATGGGTTCATGGATATAGCCAGCCTCTTCACCTCTCATCCATGGCCTCCGTCTTACCTTAAGTGGGGTGAACGATGCTTTACTCTTTCTAATGGGCTTGGACTAGTGTGTCTGCAGTCTGAGGAGGCTCTGAAAACTAGCAAGTACTGTCAGCATAGAAATAGCTAAATATAATTCAGTATTTCTGCTCCTCTGAAAACAGGAAGGGGCTAATCCTGAAGTAGGACTTGCTAGTCAGTGTATGACGCTGAAAGCAGTGAGCAGGTAAGGTGCCATGCCCTGTAGGACCACTGTTGATGGTATGCATGGGAGCAGTGCAGTTGGGAACACAAAGTGAGGGTCTTCCATTTCTGCAGCAGTTCAATGTTTAAACTTCATGCACGAGAGTCCTCTTTCATGACATGTGTCGTCTCCCCCACACATAACAAACTTTAAGCCATGCATGCATGAGGCAATTTCTTTTCCAAGCATGTCACCCAGGGAGGCTGGAGGCAGAGCTCTCACTGTCCCCCTGAGCAAGGAGCATTTAAATGCCTTGAAGAGGCATAGGTGGTTAAAACCTAAATTCAGTTTCTGGAGAAGCACACAGAGTTCCCTGCCTAATGGCTGGCATATCACCATGCAGTTCTGTATCTACTGAGCATTAATTTGCTTCTAATTCTGTAATGTGTTAGAGCTGTGTTGGCATTGCATCCTTGGATCCTTGCTAATGAGGTAACGGGGCTAATGCAAGCACAGGACTCCTGTACGGATGTTGGCAGCATCCCAGAGAGGGTTCTTTTAGACTCACTGGAGAAGTCCCAGACTTGGAGGATATATTTACACTATGACACTTTATCACCAGTGAAAGCTGGGACAGGCAAAGTGTTCTTGGTGTAGGCAGGACAGCATTCACATTTTTTAGCAGCAAAGCAAGATCATTTCCTGTGGAAGGAACAAGTGATCTCACAGAATGGGAACTGTCTCTTTGTAACTTGCAATATTGGGGACTTCAGATAGTGTAGCTTTGCCCATTGTAAATCGCATCTCTTCATCCCCTGCCCCCCCTCGCCCCCTGTAGCTTCCTCTTGGCCTTCATGATATAGGTCTGGTGCCTCAGGCTGGATGTTGCAGTTGGTGGATGGATGCCCTGACAGTAATATCAGAGGTTCCCTATTCCTCCTTGGAGGAGGGCAGAGGGCAGGTACACTTGTCCAGCACAGATGATGTTCCCCTACATGGCTGCTCATATGTTTGGGGTCAGTGCATTAGGGCATGATGAGTGCTCCCTGGTGATGGCACTGGCATAGGAATCCTGTCTTGCTAACATGAGCCGTGGTGTAACTCCACTACAGACACCTGTATGAACGGAGAATCAAGCCCAGTACATACACGAGTGTAGAATAAATGTCAATACAACCAAAACCAGGACAAACCCCCCTGGATATGCCTCATCCACATTTTCCGGTCCTATACCAAATTCAAACTGGATTGCATGTCACAAACATCAGCTACTTTGTCTTTATTTCATAGTTTTTAGTCTTCATACAACTATAAATTTAATGTTACACCTAGAGGAAGAGCAAACTACAACCAGTCACTGGATAACATCATTTTAAACTCTGTGAGACAGCTGGTACTGTTAAAAACATGGCCCTGTTATGGGCTTCATTATTGACAGCTACTTGAGGAGGCATACACTATAAAATATAAAGATAAAAAGCAAAGGGCTATTTAGATAGATGTTCAACTGAATGCTGCTAGCATCAAATTGGTAGCACTGAAGAAAATGGGAACAGACACACAGAGCACAGCCTCTGGATTAAATGTGTGCACATCATGAATCTGCTAGGTCTTTGTCTTTACAACGTACACTTTAAATCAAAGCAACATGGAAGTCAGTATTGATTGTGCTTGGAGATATAGTTTACCTTCAGGCATTGCTGTTTCCCAAAGGAGCGTGAGCAAGAACGTATGTCTCTGTGCAATGCTGACTGCTTGTGGACAGGGATCTCCCTGAAATCCTCTGGAACCGATTCCTCCTTTGGAAGTACCCACTGCTGCTGCTAAGGGTCCGCTGCCGGTTCTTCAGGTACTCCCTGTAGTTTTTGGTGAGCAGGGTGTAGAGGAAGGGATTGATACAGCTGTTGCTGTAGGTCAGACAGGTTGTCAGATAATTAATGTTCTTCATTACCTTGGGAGATAAAGGGAAGGATTCATAATACTGGAAGAGGAGCTGCCATATCCAGAAAGGCAAGAAGCAAGCCCAGAACACCAGCACTATTGTGAAGATTAAATAGAGCACCTTTTGATTCGGCAGCCGCTTGGTCTGCTTGAAGGATGCTGTTTGTGACACCCAGTATATCTTAGCTAATCGGATGTAAAGGTAGCCGATGATCACACCTGGTCCCACGATGCTGGTACCAAAAAGGATGGTGAGATAGACTTTGTAGGACAGTTTGCTCCAAGTGGGTAGGCAAATGCTTTTGTTGTCCTTTTGCACCAGCTGGATCATGATGAGCATTGGAAGAGTGAGCAGCAGTGACACCAGCCAGATAACAACAGCAATGGCCTTTCGGTAACTCTTGGACCTCTTGACAGTGTCCAGGGGCTTCAGCACAGCAAAGTAGCGCTCTGTGCTCATGACTGTGAGGGTGAAGATGCTGGCGTGCATGGTGAGGAAGTCCAGACTGAACAAGATGCGACAGCCTATGTCCCCAAAGTACCATTTCTGAATGAAGTAGGTCCCAACAATGAAGGGGATGGTGAGGAGGTAAAGCAGGTCTGCCAGCGCAAGGTTGATGATGTAAATGTACATGGAAGCAGATGACCGCAAGTAATGGCACATCACTAGCAAGGTGTAGACATTGCCCGTCACCCCAATCACACACATGAGGGAGAGGATTGTCCCGATGGTGCAGATGGCAATCATGTCCTCCATGGAACCGGCAGCTAATGTGCCATCCCTGGTGGCGTTGGCAGAGACATTGGGTCTGATTCTGAACAGGCTGCCCTCACTTGTGTCTGCCACCATGTAGGGAGTTGCAGAAAAGTGGGTCTCCAACTCATCAGTCAGAGACATCCTCCTGGCCTTTAAATTCCAGAGCCTTTGTTCATGCCCAAGGGGTCTGAAGATCCGTTCTTTCTACTCTGAGAAATGCAACTCCTGGGAGGTGGTGAACCATTTCTTAGCAGGGTCTCATGCAAGGAAGATCTGCATTCTCCACTGGAGGAAAGACATCAGAAACCAACATATTAGAAATCTGCCAGAGCAACACAAATTATCATTTAGAAATTACCTGTTCTTGAGTGCCAACCATCTTCTGCACTGAGGCTGGGTAAGGTTTATGTTATCATTACCAGAGCACAGCTTTGACGAGTGACATGTCATAGTGTGTTCAAGGAAAAGAGACAGAAGAGATTGTGTGGATCATTGGAACCACTTGCTGTAATCCTTGAAGTTAATTTGGGCTTGAAGTGTCCTTCCTAAATTCATAATGACAGCTTACAGTCCCAGCAGCGTGTTTGCTTAAACCTCTTTGCTACGCTCTTAACTCCTTCAGGAGTAAAAGCCCCCCCAAAAGGGTAAACAAACTTTGAATTTACCATTTGCAGCCAAGCTGTCTGTTTTGTGTAAGTCATCCATTCGAAGTCTGGTCCAGCGTTTCTGCCGTGTTTTCACAGGGCAAATTCCCTTGAATAAGAAGCTTCTGCTATGTCCTGACCTGTAGCTTCAAACAGTGTGTGAATGATAGGGAAAAAAGGCACTTCATGTCTGTAAAGCAAGGTGTAGGTTTCACTGCGGGTTTTATATACCTGCAAACCCAGGATTTTTTCATGCTTTCTGTCAAGTGTGATCCCTCAGGATCCTTGTGTGTCCATGCACAGATCTATTTCAGACAGACCTGTGAATCTGTCGAAACAGCCTTACGCAGGAAGGTGTAAGTTGCTCTGCAGCATATTAGGCAGGTAGTCAGTCTTTGTACACAGGAGCTTTTGGTTAGCTCCAGCTCAATACTGTACTAATCGTGAATGTATGCTGGCTCTGGGTGCAAGTGAAGGGAGAGCAAACCTACCTGAGAGAAACATTCCAGAAGTAGCTAAAATGCATCCGGTTTAAGGTGTACCAAAAGCCTATGCCAGTCTAAAGGTCACTGCACATAGAAGTATGTTTACACTGTGTATTTTACTCAGATTATCTCAGGAAAGTGCTATGAGAAGGGATGCTGAACTGCTGCGTCCTCAGCAGGCAAAACCTTCCCTCCGTCTCATTCTGCTGGGCAGGTGGGGTTTGATTTAACCTGGGGATTTACAGCTTTTCCCAGTGACTTCAGTGTCCCTTTGCCTCTGCACCCGCTCTGACTCCTTTGCACCTCTGCTCCCACTAGCTCCTTGACAGCAGGATTGCAGCAGCAGGCCCTCCTCCACTGTCCTGGTGCCAAAGACCCTGACAGGTCCCTCTGTAGCCCTTGAGGATGGACAGGGTTCAGCCTCTTCACGACTTGCTCTTGCCTTTTCTTCTTCCCATTACCAACTCTTGCGGGTGATGGGTGCTATGGAGATGGCATGCAAAAAATCTGTATAACAGAGGGTAATCCAGTACAGAAGGAGATTTTTCCTTAAAATTGGGATAGATGTTCAAACAAAAATACATAACACACAGAGAGCCCACCTCCCACCCATGTCCCTCCAGTGCAGATATCCAAGGGGAAAGATGAAGTGTGGTTCGTCAGTGGCCAGTGCTCCTTAAGGATGTCGCTCCTCTGGGATGGTCTGCAGCAGCTTGACCAGGATCTTGGCTTTCTTGGACCTTGCAAACCCAAATCTGCCTCCTCCCTCCCCTGACACACTGTGCTGTGCCCTCCTGCTTGTCGCTGGGCATGTGTATCCAGTGTGTCCAGGCACCAGCCTGCTCCCTCATCATCCATTTTATCACTGTTCATGTACGAGCTGTGCTGGCAGCAAAAGCGTCACACATGAAGAAGACATGATGCTCAGGAAGCTCTGCCTCCTCCTCTGCCACACAGTCACCAGCACACTTGGGTGGAAATTAATGACTCTGTGGAGGATGCTCCAGCCAAGCCCAGAGCTGGTCTCAAGCTCAGCTGGATTTCTGGTAGCTCATTTTCAGGAGCATGTTTCCACTGCTCAGGTGCTGTGTTCTTGCAGCTTCCTCACTCTGTGTTCCAGGCACTTGCAGCGGGTCTGTGCCATGCCTGTGCATGTCTGTGTGGTTCCCTGCTGTGACAGCTCCTGCCGGAGAGAGACCAACGCGCCACATCTCCCCGCTCCTCTTCCATTGAACCTGCAGTTTGCTTCATTCATAAATTTACTACAGCACCAATTCAATTCAACTTCACCTGTCTGCAGACAGAGCCCACAGGTAAGCAAGTCCTCGCGCCTGGAGGAGGAAACCTAAGCAATGTGGGGAGACCTTGCATCATTTTCAAGTTACTGTCATTTCTGTGCTCGTACATAAACACACACACTTGCACACATGCACACACACACACAATAGAGAGCTTGTTATTCCAAGCAGCCATTCAAGCATCTTTCGGTTTAAGCGATTCCCTCAGCCAATCCTGCCTTTCCCTCTACATTATCATCACAGAGGAGTACCATGCACATTCAATAGCTGCAAATACAAATGAATTCCTCCTGCTCAAACCTTGTTTTCTTAAATCCAGCAGATGAAGTATCCTATAAGAAATAAAATAAAAATGATTCTAGTAGCATTAAAGCTGAAACTTAAAAGAAGAAAAGAAGGGAAAAAAGAGAATCCTCCTTCATGGGCAGGCAGCGAGAGATCCCCATGCTCCGTCGCATCAGGAAGGGCAGCAGCAGGAAGGCAGCGCGCTTCCCAGCCAAGTATGTTTGAAATCTGTGCGCTCTTCATACTCATTCACTCATGCCTGCTATTTCTGTTACTCAGTGACGTGAGGCGTAGCGTGGCTTTGGCTGCAGCCAGTGAAGAGCCTGTTTAAAGCAGCAGCATTTTGATAGCCGTGACTTGTTTAATCCGCTCCCCCCTGCTTGGCCAGGAGCTAGCTGGGGATGAGAGATGTCTAGGCTGTTTTCCTCCCAGGACTGATGATAGGAAAAGCCATCCCGCCCCTCCTTACATCACACTGAGGAATGCAAATGCTTAATATTGCCTGAGCTAAACCATTGTGTTGGGAGAGCAGTCGGGCCAGGGAGGGTTAAATGCCTGCAGGAGGGTCGGCTGTCAAGGGACACTGCAGAGCTCCTTGATTTGGAGATCAATTCCAAAGTGAAGCCCAAGTTTATCTGGGTTGGACAGTGTACTAACAGATGAATCTGTGTGGTGGTATCATGCACCACAGCACGTGAGGTATTTCAGGCTGGCAGTAACAAAATGTTATCCAGGTTGTTTGGGGTTTGGCTGTTGCCTCTCCCCAGGGATACTTAAGGAGAGTAAAGACAGAGCAAGTTCAAGCATTCACCTGGATAAAACCCAGTGGGAGAAAAGGGCTGGAGCTGAGAAATATAGAAGCTAAACTCAGGGTTATTTTGTTAGCAGCTGAATATTGTGCTGGCTGCTTGCACACAATGGGATTGTTCTTCCTTCCTGTTCCCTGCTTTAGCTCTGTGGACCATAGGGAATTGCTCCTGATTTAAGCCAGCAGGAAGTAAGGAGCACCCACGTCTCCCAGGTGAATGCTGATGGACATGGGTGTGTGGGAAAGGCCTGTCAGGCCCATTGCTTCACCAGTTTGCATTGGGAGCCAGGGCAATTCATTGATGCTCCCCAGCTTGAGGCTCCTGAGAGGCAGCAGCTCCTGGTACACCAGGCTCTTCCATCCTGCATCACTGTTACTAACCAAGAGCTGTTCCCTCTTCTAACTCTTTCCCTGGGTACTTGTACCACTTTTTCCTTGTTCTCAGTCTCTCACACTCTGCTAAAGGAGTACTTCCAGATGCACCTTGTGTCTAAGGTCTTGTCTTCCTGCTGTGTAAATCCAGTTTTGCTTGAACTGCACAGGGTGCCTATGGTAGCTCCTGGAAATCTTGGTGGGCACCGGTGTAGCTGGCCCCACAGCTGGACAGCTGGTGTGCAAAACAGAGCCCTCCTGAGGTATGGGCTTTTGAGTGTCGTGAGGACTTGGGTCAGGAGCAAATCTTCATGTGGATGCTTGATTTCGCAATGAAAATAGATTCTATGTTCGCAGCTCTAACAAGGGCTGGCTGAGAAAACCCCAGCCCGAACACCCTCAGATGTACGTGTTTTGCTCTAAAGATTTGCTCTAAAGCTACATCTTGTGACTGGCCCCCAGGAATCTTCGGAAAGGTGTGTGCTGGAAGCTGCTTCTCACAGTGCTTTCAGTGAGCAGCAGCAGTTCCCTGGTGAGCACTGATAGTGGCAAAGTGCTTTGTTTGCAGGTGGCCCACGAGGAGCAAGGCAATTCATGTGGCAGTCTCCTTCTCACACACAGAGCAGTGACAACCTGCTGCTGGCCATGCTGCTTCAATCTCCAGTGCGTGGTAGGTGTGCGCAGGTCTCTCTCCACGCACTTAGCTGGAACTGTCACTCCTTTGTCACCATGGTGCCAGTTGGGTTGGTGTTGACTCATGCCAGGGTAAGGAGGGGGGAGTGGAATGGGTAAAGGTCTCTGGCCAACCCATCGGTTTCCTAGATCTTTTGGTCCTAACCTGGTGTTTCTGGTTTTGGGGCTCATTTTGGCTTAAACCTTTGGAAAATGTTATACCAGTGTCTGTGCCTGTCAGGAAGTTGCAGTGCCCGCAGGGCTGCCATTACGGGAAGCTGGATGCCCATACAGTCTGTGTCCTGCTGGAGTTCTTAGAGGAGGTGTCTGGAGAGGCGTTTGTGAGCAGCAGAGATAGTGTCAGGTTCACAGCCCTGGCTCAGAAAGTTGTTTATGGTTGTACTTTTGCTGCTTCAGTTCCCCTTATCTTCCTCATCTGTAAAACAGAGATCGCTGTACTCAGTCATTCCCCTGAGTTTCAGGGTTTCTCACATTTGTCTGATGTGATTAGAACTATAGACAGGAATCCCAGCCTGTGTGATTTGAACAGGACTAGGAACTGCACAGTCACATCTGGATGAAGGTAGGAACCCTCTGAGATATGAAACAGGGCTGTTGAATCATTCAAATGACATCCACTGCTACGGGGCTTCAGTTCTGTATAGGGGGCTTCTGAAGTTACTGTAAAGGTAATAACCATTATTATGCTATTAAATACAGGGCAACAAAAGACTCCTTTTCCCCTTTGAGATGAGGATTTATTCCAGTGCTATGTGATTCTGATTGCATTTGGCCAAAACTCTTGTGTCTCTTGAACTGGGCTGTGCACCCCCTGCCTCCCCCAGTCTGTGCAGGGCCCCTTTGGTGTTCTGCTTTTGCTGGGGTAGTTTTAGACCAGGTCTGCCAGTGGCTCTGGGCTCCCTTCTGCTCTGAGCTGGAAAAAGAACTTTGTCTATCTGTCACATTTTAAAATACAATGAAGTGCTGCTCCTGCTGTGTAGGGAAGAGCAGGTACAAATACAGCCAAAATTGATGAAAGAAAAGAATCCCATGAATGTGTCTGCATTCTTGGTCTGGGTCAGGCCTAGAAACACGTGCAACTCAGGATAAGATGTGATTCCCATTTGCCTGACTTGGTTCACTCATCTGCATGCATGACCTCTTTTATTACCCAGAAGCAGTGAAGTCACCCAAGTCCTGGATCATCCCAGAATCATGCTCCAGCTGGGAGCACATATACATGGCAGCAGCTCCTGAGAAAGCACTGGGGAGGTGGCTGTGACTTGCTGTGCAGGCCATGGCTGTCCCCTGGTCCCCCTTGTTCCGAGGAAAGCTGTATTTAAATCCCTCTCTTCCAGCACTCATGGTCTTGGACACATCCAAATGTGGTATCCAGATTCCCAGCTGGTCCCCAACTGCTTTTCTCACTCTTCCTACTATCTGTCCTGCCAGTGAAAGCCACTCAAACTCGGCCAAAGCATCTGGAGACTTCACTGAGCCTTTTTGGCAGTTTGGTCTCCTTTCTTCCTGTTTTTTTGCAATGTGAAACTTCAGTGTCTTTTCTGAACCAGGATGGCTTTGCTCGTGGCTGCTTTGTGAAAGTGAGATTCTGGGGGCTGAAATCACTACTTTGTTTTCCCTTATCCAGGATCCCTTACACAGATACTAGGTTTATAGTAGCTCTGCTTTTGCCTTGCACAGGGGTGAATTGCATGGACAATTGGAAGAGTGGTGCTGAAAGGGGACTGTTGGTCCCCCTAGAAAGATGGAGTTTGAAATCCTGTATGGCCTCCTGAAGGAGGGAGAATCACTGCCTCCTGCATGGCTTCTCCTACAGAATCCCTCTTCCTATGCTCTGGGGTGGGGGCTGTGCCCCAGGATGCGTTCTGATCCCTGTGCAGCCTGCAGAGCATCCAAATCCTCCTCCTGTTCCAGTCCTGTGGTAGGATGGCACTATGCTTCATCCCATGCACCCACTAGGCAGGCAGCGTTTGTCTCTTGCAGGGCACATTGCAGAACTGTTAGAAATGACAGTGTAACTGTCATAGCCAGATGACACCATGCTCTGCAAAGGTGGGGGGGATTCTCAGCCACTGGTATGACCCAGACCACTTTGACAGTGGGTGATAAAGGGGGGTTTCAGCCTCTTTCATTTTTTCTCTTCCTGCCCTTCAGGAAATCCTGCCTCTGATGGACTGTGCTAAGCCATAAGCTTGTCCCAGTCTCAGTTGGGTTTTGGAGAGGTTTTAGCAGTACTAAATCTATTTGGGCAGTGCTTATATCTGGGTGGTGCTAATTCAAATCAGCTGGTGACTTTGCTGGCAGCCTTTTGCACTATATAGTGTGCTCCCTGTGTCATTCTCACAGCTGCCTCATTAAAACTTCTAAATGAAGCCATCCTGAAGGTTCCTCCATGACTTTGCGAAGGTAGGCGTCATCCCCCTCAGTTCTACACAGCTCCGTTTACGTTTTTACCAGCAAGGTCTAAGATGTGCTGTTTGAGCTTATTTGTCCTTTAACCTCCCCACCTCCTTTTCAGTTCCTAGAGGAGCTGCAGCAAGTTTGATTACTTAGGCAGAAGAAGGCAGAAGAGGTAATCGCTTCCCTCTGAATGCTGAGAAGAGCTTCCCTCTTACAAATGCCTTTCGGAGAACTTCAGCACAGTAGAGGGTTTGGCCTGGGTAACTTTTCACATTCTCAGCTCTTGCTGCCTCTGCAGCAAAGGTTTGTGCTGGAGCTTTCAAAGATATACAAGATAAAGCGTGAAAGGCTGTCTGGCAGCACGTAAAGAGCAGCAAATGCTGCTGCACGGAGTTTATGTCTATATGGACTCTGTGAAGGCATTTGCCATCCTTCTCATATGGGGGCAGAGCTGGGAGGACCTGGGGATGATGGCAGGCACTGACTGGTGCTGGTAAGGGTCACCTCTCGGAAGCAGCGGATGCTAATTCAAATTCTCCTTTAAAAAGCTGTTTTTCTGTGATAAACTGTACTCCCACATGCTCTTGCTTGCTCTGATGAGCAGCTCCTGTTCTCACTGGTGACAGCTCAGTGCTGACTTCTAATGCCTGTCTTCAAGTCCTTTTTATCCCCTGTTGTGGCACCGTCAACAGTCTCTGAGCCAGAGTCCTCGTGATGCTGCTCCAGCCCCATTTGGAGCTGTTACCCTCTTTCTGCTATGCACTGTGTTCTCTTGAGTCTTTAGAGGGCATCTCTTGAACAGAAGCATCCGGCCTCTCCCAGTGGTATGGTGGCAGAGCAGAATTTGGGTGTTACCATGCAGGGGCAAAGGCTCTGCTCCTCTCTGTATGCCATCCCCAGCTGTGGCACAGGCTGTGCAGTGCAGCTACCCCAGGCTACGGTGACCTGGTTTCTCTGAGTGGTTTTGTGTGTGATTCCACTGCAGTGGATGGAGATGTGCCCTGCCATCCAGTAGTGGCAGCAGTGGGTACCAATCTGGTTAGAGAGGGCTACAGGACAGGCTGGATCGCCCACTGAGTGGGTAATTTAACTGAGCTAAATCCTTGCTTCTCCTCAGCATGCAGCAGTGGTGCATCCATTCTCAGGTATGATGAGCTTTGTGCATTTACCTCCCATGACCCATGTTGCTGTGTGGTCCCTGCTGAGGCAGGTGAGGACTGCATGCAGGGTACTTGAAAGCCTGAGCTAAAAGCACTGCCAGAAATGGCAGGTGTTGGTTAAAAGACTCAAAAGCATGAGCCAGGTTTTAAATACAGCATTTTGCCTTCCACGGGCTGCTCCTGTGGTGAGGAGCAGGTAGCAGATGTGTCACTTGTGCCAGAGATACAGTCGCTCTCTGCAGGGACCTTTGTGTCACCAGGACAAGGTCTGGGCAGCAGCAATGGCCTTGCAGAGCAGAGGGGACATGGCCATGCAGAGTTTGTTCCTCTGTTGACTTTTCGATGTAGGAACTGGATGGAGGATGTTGGGTGGACATGGCACTTCACCCTGAGCAGGGGCCCGTTCCTCTCAGGCAGTCCTTTCTTCCCTTCTTTCATCTCCTTTCCCCCAGGGTGCAGCAGTCCCTGCCTGCTATCCCTTCCACCATTGCTTGCTCCTGCACTTTCTAAACCCTGCCTGAGAAGGATGCAGCCATTGGCATCTTATGTCAGAGGGAAATTCACCTGGAAATGTCTGTAATGTAGAAGAAGGGGCTTAATTCCCGGGCAAAAGCAGGAGGAAGACTGAGCCTGGTTTCACAGCTGAACAGCAGATTTTATTGTTTCAAAATACTTTTCTTTGGCTTGATTTGGTCCAAAGTAACACTGCTTAATAAAGACTTTCTAGTAGCCAAGTGCTACACCTTTCAGCAGCGCTTCCCTTTTGGGAAGAGGCAGCATTATAGCAAGCAGTGGGGACTGAGGATGGGGTTGGGGCTGCTGAGTGCTGCACCCCAGCACTGGTCCTGAGCGAAAGGGGGTCATCTGATGCCCATGATGCAAAGCTAAACTGGCCATTTACAGCCAGGGCAATGCCTTTCTGCCCCTTTCAGACTGGCTGTGGGCTGGTGTAACTCAATTTATCATGTGTTTGCATCACTGTGGTAGCTGAGACTGCTGCCCCAGCTCTGCTTCTCCTTCCTCTCCCTGCACTCAGCCACGCTGAGCTGCTCTGACAGCACCCTCCAGCATGATTAGATCATTTTCCTCTAATTCCCTGAGCACTTAGTGCTCTCCAGAGCTACTCTCACCTCACCTAAACTCTGCAATGGACACAGCGTCTTTCCCAAATTGGCCTCACTGCAAACACTTCATTACATCCCTGCTGATTTCCCAGCAGTGGCTGATTCCAGCTGAGCTGTATCACAGAAAACCTTATGGCAGCAGTCCCCAAAAACATCTCCACAAAGCCACTGCATAGAAGTCACCATGAAACCAAGTGCTTCATTTCACATGCTTACCCATCATAGCTGTGCTCAGAGCCATTCTTGCTTCCCTGTGAAGGCTGCCCTGCTCCGTGTGTGAACGGGGAAAAGAAGATGCCTCTGATGTGTACACTGAGAGCTGCAGATGGGTTTCCCATACACCTTGGCTCTGCGTGCTGCAGTTAGAAGAGGGGAGCAGATCAGCACCTTTCCAATAGGCACCACCCAGATCCCTTGATTTCTTGTTAACCCACAACCTAGCTCTTCCCAGGTTGCCAGGACTGTTTGCATCTCTTTAGCAGACTATTGTGAATAGAATGATTCCTCAGGCTAAGACATTGCAGATCAGAAGTACAGACAGGCTCATGGGGCTGGGAGGATGCTTTTAAGCAGTTGCTACTTTGCAAGTCCCCTGAGTCCAACACAAATGAGAGATCTTGGGCACATGTTGAGTGAGAAGTGATGGTTGCACAGCCCATCTTGCGATGAGCCTTTAAATCCCAAGTGTTAACCATTGAAGGATCAAGCAAAACATTCCAGGATCTGGGTGACCTCAGGTGGCCCTTGCAGCCTGCATTAGTACATGACTCACTGCAATTAAGTATCTGCAAAGAGGCTCTCGGTGACCTGTGCTGACCCTGTCTGAGTCCCAGTCCCTGTGGGATGTTGACCCAAGAGCTGAGCCACTGCAACATCTGGCTGTGCCTGCTCGTAGCATAGCAAGAGCTCTTCATTTCTCAGTTGTGCACAGAAAGCAAAAGGGGCTGGTGCACTTCACTTGAGCAGAAGCAGCGGGCATCTTTTTGCCTTTCCTACCCGTGCCAGCACAGGCAGCTCTTGCCAGCAATATCAAGCATTTCCCTTTCAAACTTCTTTACCTTTCACCATTAGATCTTCTCATGAGCTGCTCCCTGCAGCTGGCTTAGTCATAGCTGGACCTCTGCAGCACCACAGCCGTGTCCAGAACATACTCAGCAGGGACTCACTTGGCTGCTTTAATTACCTCTAATTAATTACGTTGTGAAGGGCTTTTGTAATTGTAGTCTTTGTAATTGTAGAGGGTCATTACTGCTGCTGGAGCCTTGCTATGGGCTGCAGATCTAGCTGATAGTCCAGGGTGTTACTGGGATCAAGAAGCAAACAAGTTTAATTTTTCAGTCAGACTTCATCTTTACTCTGCAGAATCACTTTGCATCATCTGTGAACTTTGTTCTTTCCCTCCTCACTCTTTTTCCAGCTCATCTGTGAAGGCACGGGATGGCTGGAACACCACCGGGATGACTGGACACCACCGGTGACTCTGCCCGCTCTGAGAATCGATCATTTGCTCCCTCACTTCTGTTTCTTATCTTTTAAAACAATTATCTACTTGGATGATGACCTTTGCTTTTGTCTCTTGCCAAGTTGTAGAAGGACCTTGGTGGATGCTTTCCAATAATCCAAGCAAAATGCAGTTTGCTGTTTCCCTTTTCTACACCCTCATGGGCTCCTTCAGAGATAAGGAACAGGTTGTTCCTAAGGCAAGGCTTCTCTTTTCAAAACCTGTGCTGCCTTTTCCCCAGTATACTTGTTCATGTGCCTGGCCACCTTCCTCTTTAGTCCAGTTTCTCCTAATTTGTCACCTTTCTTAATCCCTCAGCTCATCACTAAAACCTTTTTGGAAAGCTGGCATCACGTTAACCACATTTTAGTCATCTGCTACCCAGAGAGCTTTAAGCCAGGAGTAAAGTGCCACAGTAATGCTGAAGTTATTTCATCTCTGAGCTTCTTCATAGCTTTTGGGTGAATACAGTTCTGGCATCCTTGAACTAAGTTCATGCACGAGGAGAGGTTGTAGTCTGGTGTATTTATTTTACTTCATTGATTTTCCTGGCCTTCAACTGACTGCATAAAGGAAATCCATGTTGTAGAACACATAGCACATTACATCGACTTAAGAGTAGTCTGGCTGGAAACGTTGCTTTTAAAACTTCATTTGAAAATATCAAGTCTGGCCACTGACCCCAGGTCCTGTCAGAGGGGATAAAGGAGCTGCTCATGTACCAGAGAGCAACCTTTGACATCTGCAGCTCCTCAGGCATACCCCCTGGCATTTTCTGGGATGGCTTTAGAAACAAAAGGAACAATGGAGTGTAAGAAAAACAATAATAATCTTTCTACTGCACAGAACATATTCTTTCTCTTTAGGACTGGCTGTGCCCAGGCTCTTGCTGTTCCAGGCTGGCTGCTTCACAGCTCTTTGGTTGCTTTCTGTGGCCATAAATCTTGTCATGAATCTGAGTCTTTCTGTGTCTTTACACATTCTTCTTAGAAGCATTTTCTGTGCATTTTGCACACACGAGCCTGGAAAATAAATCCCCAGGGGGGTTGTTAATGCCGATTGCCTGGGTTTAAGTTCAATGAACATGAGTGGCTAATGCCTGTCAGCCCTAAGGAGAAGTATGTGTATCTGTTTCAACTGTAATTAGGGGGTTGGACTATGGAGGAGCGGCACCAACTTTAGCTGGGCAAGGCTGGGTTTGGAGGTGTCTGTACCTTGAGGAGCTGCTGAAAGTTTGTAGGTCCAGGAGGGCTGGAAGGCAGCAGGAGTCATAAAAGAGGAGCATGAATGTACAGAAGCTGTAAGTGTTGCTGTTCCTAATGAAAGGTCTTGCTGTATTTTGTGTTTGCACCCAGTGGCAGTTGAGCCAAGGGAGTAGCAGAAGCAGCAGCAGAGCCTTATCTACAATAAATTAAAACTGGGAATGGTACTTGAACTACTCATGGGGTACAGACAGTAATGTAAATCTGATCTCCTACTTCATCTCTGCTGCAGAGATGCAGGTATGCATAAAGCAGCTCCAAGGTCAGGAATGTATGAGGGTCCTCTATATTCCCCTCCACCTTCCTCATGTTCCAGGGAGTGCTAAGGCCCAAATCTGTTTTTCATTACTTATCCTACTGCTAATCTCCTTCGTGTCAGTTTGAAACTAACAGCAGGTGAAAGGGAAATTTCTCTTTGTTCCTTACAGGGGTCCATCCGTGGGATGCACCCCTGCCTCTTGGTGTGGCACCATTCCGTGATGAGCAGCAGAAGGGAGCTCTGCGCAAATTGGTGTGTCTGGCTCTGGGCTGAGCTCCAGTCCACAAAGCAGGGCAAGTACACCAGTATTATGTGGTGCCAATTAGCCCTGCAGCTCATTACAGCTAATTTGGGTGCAGGTCTGCACTGATGTGATTATGTGGCTTCTGGAACCCAAGCAGGCTTGCGTGCTCTGTGTGGTATTGCAGGGGTTTTGTGGGGCTACAGAGCATGGAGCAGGGAGGGGTATGGGGGCTTATATAAAGAAATAGGAAAGAAACTGCAGGAGGGAGGAGTCTGAAAGGAGCCTCTTCGAGCAGTCTCCAGGGTGAGGAGCTGTTGGATTCGATGTTATGCATGTGGTTTGTAATGAAATAGCTTTGGAGCAGGGTGAACACATCCCTGAACTGCCCAGGCGCTGATTGGCAGCTTGTGATGTGCAGGCTTCCCACAAGGGAAAAATAGACAAGCTGAACAATATGATACTTTGGTAATAACAGCTTGTGCATCATAAATTAGGAGAAGGCCTGCTCCTTTGACCCCCTATTCAGGCTTGCTCTGCTCCAGTGCTCATTGTTATCAGCCTAAGCTCCCAGCTGCAGGAAGCATAATCTGCCCAGATCCACCTGTCACCTCCCCTTTGGCCATGTCATGGCAGTGGCTGTGCTGTGCTGACATCTCACATAACCCACTCATGTTCATCAGGTTAATGAGCCCAGGTGTCAGCTGTATGTGCCCTGAATAACAGAATAACCATGGGCTGATTCTTTGCAGACAGCTCTGTTGCAGTATTTATAGGCATGAACATATGGATGCTTGGCTATCAGCATGTGGTACAACTTCTGTTTGTCTTGCAGCAGTCTGTATATAGGTATCTCTCTTTCTACCTCTCCTCTTTCCAGGAAAATTGGCTAACAAATGCCAAGGGATAATGAGCCAAAATTGTAGCTATTGAGACTTTGACTTCACAAAGACAAGCATCTGTCCCAAAGGTATTGACTTACCAGCTTGCACCTGCCAACCCTGCTACTGATGTCACTTCTTAGTCTAAAATCTTTCCTGTAGTTACTTAAATCACTTAAGCAGAGTAATCCCCATGTCTTCCACTTGCTGTCTTGCCATACTCCCTACCTACAGATGATGTAAAGATGACACATTTGCCCTGTTCAAATGCTGCTTTCCAGCTCTGAGATTCACAGCTCACAACCCTCCTGCCAAGTTGATCGTCCATTCAAAATCTCAACCCTCTCCAAACCCCCTTAATACAACAAATATGTCAGAATAAAGTGGCTATTTTTAATTGAAAAAATATGTTTCCACAGATATTTTCCATAGTAAATGTTCATTAAGACGAAACCTTTTCAAAGCTTTTCTTACTATTGCATTATCTGAAGTGGAAGGGTGGATTTAGCAAAATATTGTCTTTCTCTTGAAAAGCAGCTTTCAATGTCAACCTTTCTCATCCAGGGCTCCTTAATGTCTTATTTTCCAGTTCATGAGATCTCAGCAGTCCAGCTTTCCAGTCTAATTTGGAGGAGAAACTAATTTCAGATATCTTAACTTTTATGAGGAAAATAATCTTTAGCCTTAAAAAGGAATTAAAACCAGCAAGACAAAATGTTGGTTGTCTATTCTTTCTTCTGCTCAGTTTTAACTGATAAGTGTGTGTAAGCATTTCCCTAATCTAAAGAAAATCAATATCTACAAGAGAATTCATCCTCTTCCTTTCAACCTGTGCAGTATAGTGATGCTTTAATTTCTCTCAGCACCAGTGTGAATTGTACTAGAGGAATGATGCCATAAAGAGAAATAGTTTATTTAATAGCCTTAGTTGTATTTTATATAAAGGCAAATACAAATGCTATCAAATGTTGCTTTCCTCTTTCCCCTGTGCTTGGAGCCTGACTGATTGTGCTTGAAATGCTGGAGCTATAAGTTTGCCCATTCAGATACTGGGAGGTGAAATATCTGGGATGGCATGTTTGGGAGTAGATCAATGTACAGGGCAGCTTTTCTGCCTGGAACCTGATCAGGCTGTGTTATGGAGACCCTGCATTAGCAACCTATGGTAATGTCTATGCTGTATTTGATGGAAACTGGTTTAAAGGATGTGGAGCTTGTAGCTGCAGATGTCCTCTGTTGATAGAGTGAGTGAAGGGAGCAGAGAACTCTGCAACAGGAGGGATTTGGGTGGGATGCCTTTCCCATGGCTCCCTCACCCTCATACCCAGCAGCAGCGGAAGCAGCAGGACTGTGGTCGAATCCCTGGTCAGATCTTAGGAGGAAATCGTTGTCCAGGACAACTCATGACCAAATGAAGCTGCTTCTGTGCAAGCAGCACAGCTCTTCTGCACCTCCTTGTGCTCTGGGTATTGTAGTCCCGCTGGACAAAGCTCCCAAATGCTGGAGCTGTGTGTGCTCTCTAGCAGCAGCTTGGCAGGGTGGGATGAGGGGAGGTGACTGGTATGGTCTGAAGATGCCACAAACACCTCTCTCAGAGGACAGCACAATGGGATTAAAATAGCTGTAGTCTGTGGTCAGAGCCTTTCTATGGCAGCAGCAATGCAGGGCCTCTGGTCTTGAATTCAGATCTGCATGCATGTTCCTTTTCCCATCAGGAATTCTCTCTTTCCCAGTTCTCATAGCCAGCTTTCAGTGTGTACTTCATTTAATTCCCTACGTGCATGATGCATTCCAGTAAAGCAGGAAGATGAGAGGGCCTCACTTCTGGGAACAGCTCCCTGAATCCAGGCGCTCCTGCTCAAGTCCAAGTCTCCGGTCTGCTCTGCCTATCAGTTGGGGTGATTTGTTGAATGGGCTTTCTGCCCACTCCTCCAGTTGCTTTTCTCTTTGAAGCACAGATGAAACTGATCAAGTGAGGTTTTGCCTGGTTCCTATAGGGACTGCGTCTCCACACTGACCCAAACCCAAGGGAACACTGAGAGATTGCAAAAGTTTGTGCTCTGTAGGCTTTTACATGATTCAGTGCAGACATGGTGATGCTACACTATAAAGAACTGCAAACACAGATGCTTCCACTGCATCTCAGGGTGATGTTAATGTTGTGTCTCCTATCTGTTCTTCTTCCAGCATCACTAGTTTTGCTCCCTGGCCATAGTGGCATTAGTTTTTGTGGCACTGGGATTGAACAATCATCAGCCCTCTGGTTTCTGAGGTGATGGTGGAGCAGTTTTTGGTGCTTCCAGAGCAAGGAAATGAAGGAAGTTAATTTTGTTTGTTGGTGGGAGGAGGGACACTGCAGCAAGGCAAAAGATGTTCTGAATTAAGGCTCTTTGCTGAAGGACATATAACCTGTAAGAGGGGAAAAAGCCTGTAATGAAATTTCTAAATCAAATTGAGCATAACTGCAGTACCAGTTTCTAGGCTGATTTCTCCTGGCTTCCTCTGTCTCTTCATGAAGCCTGTACAGCTCTTCTTCTCCTTCTGCACCGCTTCCACATGTGCATTTTGCTTTTAGCCTGCTGCTGTGGAGTAGGTTGGGACTGTAATGGTGTGGGCTGAGGAATAAGCTGGGGCCAGGCTTGCTATACTGCAAGTGGCACTGCAGGTCTGCTTGCCATTGAGCTTGTCTGGTAGCCACTAAGCTTGCCTGGTCATTAACAGCTTTGGGTCCCAGAGCAGCATTGCCCTGGTCTCCCTCAGTGGTGGGTCCCTCCTCGTAGTGTCAACCTTGTTCTGCCTTGGCACGGAAGAACAGTGTGTTCTTTCACCCCTGTTCCTGCATGCTGGGCCCAGCAGAACTGCTATTTGTGGAAATGAAGGCTGCCTTCTTGGTCACCTCGTCAGGAATTCACTGTGACTTTTAAGGGCTGTATTTGGGAACTGGCAGAGTGGGTTTCTCCATTCCTTCCTGGCTCATAGCAGTCATGGCTGGTGACTGTGCAGGGTCTGTGGTCTGCTGTGGCGACAGTTACTGTAAAGCTGCTTTGCTTGCAGACACTGATTGGAAGGTCTGCATTAGCTGCCAGGAGGATTTAGAGGAAGACAAAGTTAATCTGCCAAACTCCAATGTCCCAAGGGATGAATTTTCCTTCTGCCACCTTGACTAAGGACAGTACTCTTGACAGTGGCTTTCCTTATTCCATATACTTTGAAAAATTAGTACTTTATCAGGGAACATCTCTCTGCCCTGTGCCTATCCATGCTTGGGCATTGTTCAGAGATGGTGACAGAGAGCCTAATCAGAGATGTTCAGGGAGCTTATTTCTTTTCTTTATCTGCCTGGGTGGCTCTCAAAGGCCTCTCAAAACAGGGAAAGTAGCAGCACTTTATCTCATGTGGAGCTGTCTCTCCTTTTCTTGTTGTCTTTTCTTCCCTTTAATTCACCTCTGTAAATCCGAAATACTTCCTTGCACATGTTTGAGGTCAGACTGCATAATTTGATGATAATGCAATGCTCAAAAATACCTGAAGTTGAAAAAGTTTGCACAAAAGAATTGTGGTATTTTGGGACCATGAGCCTGAGGCTGTAGTTTTCATGAAACAAGCAAACAAGCCCAACATCAGAAGTACTCATACAATAGGATACACTTACATTAGCAATGCAGAACAAACACCGCTCATCATCTCTGCTCCTGTGGTGTTCTTCTCTGACAGGTCTCCAGGCTTCTATTACAAAGTTTAAAATTCTTTAACAGATGAGAATTTTAAATCCAATTCTACCACAACTTCTTTTGGTGATGCAGAACAAACCAGGCAGTTTAAACTCATCCGGTGGTAGCTGCTGTGCAGCCAGAGGGAGTCTGGGCTGGGGGAGAAGTTCCCCTGAACTGCCCATGGGGCATCTCCCAAGGGAGAAGAAGGCCCTTGGGGCTCGTGACCTATGTGCTGAGCTGACAAATAATACAGAGAAGTTTTTAGTGCATTGAAGGTGTACTGCTTCTCTGGAAGCCATGTAGTGTACTATGGTCTTGAGTGTAGTCCTCAGGGACCTCATTTAATAACTGTTTAACACATAATATCCTCAGCATCAGGTCAGGAGTTAACAATTGTCAACAAACACATTATTCCGTATTTTGCTGATGAAAGGGAGCAAAGGCTGCAATAAGTGCTGGAGGGACTGCCAAAGTCATGGAATGTCTCTGAAGCCCCAAGCCAGGATCCTCTCAGTCAAGGCCAGCTTTGTTGTGAGCTGGAGATGCTGGAAAGGCTCTGTGGTCCCCACCGCCATCGGTGCTACTGCAGAAATGAGTGGCACCTTCTCTGCCTGGGCCAGACGGCTGCTGCGGAGACACAAGGTTTAGTTTCACGTTACATCCCAGCTTTCAGCCTGTGGCTTTTCTACCTGCGGCTGCCAAAGCGTCAGTCATTGATGGAAATGGGGGAAGAGAGGAAAATGGCTCAAGTTTTAAACCCCAAAGCAGCAAATGCAGAATCTCATGCAGGCTGGCTCAGGAAGTGTTCATCTTTAAAGCCAGTGGGAAAACCTTTAGAAAGCACAACAAGGCAACGCAACAAACGCGCTAACAAAAACTGTTTTCTCCGCAGTGATAATCTAACCACCAAAAGGGGAGTTTTTCAGTTCAAAGAATGACTTCTCAGGCTGGGGGAGAGCAGATAAACCCAAAGTGGGTTAGAACAGCACAACTCATGTTTTTCTAACAGCTGCTTCTAATTTCACCTCCTGTTTTTCTTGGAAAGCAAGCACAGTCTTGTTTCTTTTGGATATAATAGGTTTGAGGGGGTGCCAAAGCATTTTTCATTTCATAGTTTTCTGTGGCAATTCAGTGTGCAAACAGCTCAGTTGCTTGGTGGGAGAGGCTTCACCATCACAGTTGGTGACTGAAACGTGGGGCTGGACACACTTCGTCTGTGGTTTTGGCTCTGTTGTTGACTTGCTGCCTGTGGAGGACTTGTGCATTGAGAAGAAATCTTGGCTCAAGGGCGAGCTGTGGAGCTGGAAGGTGAGCCAGTGTATTTGAGCACTGGAGTGAGGTGGACCGAGACCCAGACTGTCACAGGCGGCAGTTTCACAAACGCTGGCGTGCTCCTCATCGAGTGCAGGCTCATGGCTGTATTCCTCCATGGGGAGATGCGACACTGAGCTGAAAGTCTGCTAATTTGAAAATAACCCCTCAAGCTGTCATACCTCTGCATTTTGAGACCTTGGTGTTTGGAAGTGGTTCTGGGGTTTTCTGTAGGGTCAAAGTTGCAGTATCTCTTGCCCATCTAGTCTGTGCTACTGACATCCCCGCAGGTCACTGGATGGGGACAACGGCGATAGAAGCACGAGGCATACTCTGTACCTGAAGGAACTGGAAGACTTCTTTGACCTGTCCTTTGCAGGCGGAGGATGCTGGAGACAGAGGTGGAGGCCATGAGCAGATGCCCCATTGACCTTGCTGGAGGATAGAGCCCCTGGGGAATGAGGGGGGTGGTGGTGGTCAGCAGAGGTGAAATCTCCTCCCTGAAGCCTGTTGATTTGGAAGTATGATACAACTTTAAGTTGCTGTTCCCTTGGAAATGTTCCTCCTGCCTCCTATGCTGCCAGAGGAGTGACTGCACTCCTGTGAACCTCTGCTGTAGCCAGGGAAGCGATGAAATGATCTGGTTCCCCCCTTGGCCTTCTGACACTCATTGTACACTGGGCAAAGTGAGCAAGAGTAGCTTTAGCTGACTGCTCTGTGCCCATTCTTAGCTCCTGATACTGATGCCGGGTACAACTGCTAGATGAGGTGCTTTAAACAAACATAGTGGTATGTGAGAAGCCTGACAAATCTGTGCTGCTGAGGTTTTCCTGTATTGACACTGGGATCAAAATTAAAGCTAAACAAAAGAAAAAGGATGTATCTGGAATTCCTGAATAGCTCATTTGCAGCCCAGTTAGCTGGAGCTTTGTGGAAGTTGGGTTGTGCAGGAGAAAGCTGTAAGATGAAGTACTGTGGTTTTAAGTTGCAGAAAGTCTTTAAGCAGATGAAGCTGCTTTGACGGTGCCTTTCCAGGGGAGAGATGATCTCCAGTATCAGCAGAGCTTGCAACTCTTATCCCCTGTTCATGCTGGTCACCACAATCCTGCATATTAACACTGATCCAGCAGATACACAACAATTTTCTTAGCACCTTTCAAGCTCCAAAGCAGCAGTTTTGGGGAGTGCTGCAATGCACTGTGTAGCTAGGGCTTTAGTAAGCCCAGCTGTAACTGAAATGGATGTAGTGTCTTGATTGAGCATCTGCTTTGGAGTTAAATGGTAATTTGCCTGGCTCCAGTCATATGTGTAAGGCTTGTTGAGATTTATGGCTTGGTGGTACATGTATTGCAGTATCATGCGGAGTCCTTGGCTGGCACCAAGATCCCACAAAGGCAACCCCGTAGCAGGATTAAATGAGAGAGGATCCGTCATTTGAAGCCATGTGTGACTTGCTGTGATTGAGACTTCTTGAGCAGAGCAATTTGAGAGCGTGAATCACTTGGGAAAGGCTTCTGGGGGAAAAAGTCAA